>CM038681.1:507863722-508134312 GCA_021605205.1 Aegilops longissima
TAGTGTGCTGAAATTTCTTTCACTTGTCACTATGGAAAGTAATCCTCTGAGGGGCTTGTTAGGTTCTTCACCCCGACCGTAAACAAAAGTTGCTCCTCAACCTAATGAACCTACTGAAAATGAATATGAAAATGTTCCTTTGAATTCCCTTGGGTATGATGGAAAAACTGCTAGCTAATTCTTTTGTAGGAGATGGAACAAAGCATCTGATGAGCACCTAATATATGTGGATGAAGTTTGTGGACTATTTAAGCTTGCGGTATACCCGATGATGTTGTTAAGAAGAAGGTCTTCCCTTTATCTTTGAAGGAGATGCATTGACATGGTATAGGCTATGTGATGATACGAGATCATGGAACTATAGAAGATTGAAATTGGAATTTCATCAAAGTATTATCCTATGCATCTTGTTCATCGTGATGCAATTTTTGGCCTCATGAAGGAGAAAGCATCGCTCAAGCTTGGGGAGGCTTAAATCAATGTTGTATTCATGCCCCAATCATGAGCTCCCAAGAGAAACAATTATTCAAAATCTTTATGCACGCTTTACGAAAACAATGCACCATGCTCGATACTTCTTGTGTTGGCTCTTTTATGATGAAGACTATTGAATTCAAATGGAATTTATTGGATAGAATTAAGCATAAATCTGAAGATTGGGACCTCGGCGAAGGTAAGGAGTCAGGTATGACACCTAAGTTTGATTGTGTTAAATCTTTTATGGATACCGATATTATCGTAAGTTTAGCACTAAATATGGACTTGACTCGAGATAGTAGCTTCTTTACGTGAATATTTTGCTACTTATGTTGATCTCCCCAAGGAGAAGTGGTTTAAATATCATCCTCCATAGAGTAAAAGTAGCTGCACCTATTAAAGTTGAAGAAAAGATTGTCACTTATAATGATCTGTTGTTCCTACTTCCTATGTTGAGAAACCACCTTTCCTGTTAGAATAAAGGATCATGCTAAAGCTTCAACTGTTCACAAAAGTAATATTAGAACTTATACACCTCTGAGCAAATTAAAGTTGAACCTAATATTGCTATTGTTAAAGATCTCTTGGCGATAATATTGATGGGCATGTTATTCAATTCTCGGTGAAACTGCGGTTGCCAAACCTAGTGCTAAAGATAAACATAGACACTGTGGTAGGTGTGCATGTTATTTACTGTTAAAATAGGAGATCATTGTTATCATGGCTTATGTGATATGGGTGCTAGTGCTAGTGTTATACCTTATGACTTATATAAAGAAATTAAGCATGAACTTGCACTGCTGAGTTAGAAGATATTGATGTTACAATTAAACTTGCCTATAGAGATACTATATCGCAATGGGAATTGTTAGAGATGTTGAAGTCTTGTGTGGGAAAACTAAATATCCTGCTGATTTTCTTGTTCTTAGCTCCCCAAAGATAGCTTTTGTCCCATTATATTTGGTAGACCCTTCTTAAATCTGTCAATGCTAAGATAGACTGCGAAAAGAATGTTGTTACTATTGGCTTGGATGATATGGTTCATGAGTTTAATTTCTCTAAGTTTAGTAAACAACACCGTGAAGAAGAATTGCCTAGCAAGGATGAAATTAGTGGTCTTGCTTCAATTGCTGTACCTCCTAATGATCCTTTAGAACAATATTTGCTAGACCATGAAAGCGATATGTTTATGAATGAAAGAAGGAAATAGATGAAGTATTCTTTAAACATGAACCTATTAAAACACAATTTGCTGTTGAAATACTAAGGATCCTCCTGCACAAGGTGACCCGTGTTTGGCGTAAACCATTGCACGACAATCTTAAATATGCTTATCTAGATGAAAAGAAAATATATCCTGTTATTATTAGTGCTAACCTTTGAGCATGAAGAAGAGATTATTGAAAACTACGAAGAAGCATCGTCTTTGCTATTGGATATACTCTTGATGATCTTAAGGGCATTAGTCACTCTATGTCAACATAAAATAAATTTGGAAGAAGATGCCAAACCGGTTCGTGATCATCAACGAAGGCTTAATCCTAAGATGAAAGAAGTGGTAAGGAAAGAAATACTAAAGCTTACGGAGGCAGGTATAATTTATCCGTTCTTTGATAGTCGTGGGTAAGTCCTGTTCATTGTGTCCCTAAGAAGGGAGGTGTTATTGTTGTTCCTAATGATAAAGATGAATTGATTCCATAAAGAATTATTACAGGTTATATGATGGTAATTGATTTCCACAAATTAAATAAAGCTACTAAGAAAGATCATTACCCTTTACCTTTTATTGATCAAATGCTAGAAAGATTATGCAAACATACACAATATTGCTTAGTAGATGGTTATTCGGTTTCTCTCAAATACCTATGTAGGCTAAGGATCAATCAAAGACTACTTTTACATGCCCTTTTGGTACTTTTTCTTATAGCGTATGCCTTTTGGTTTATGTAATGCACTGCTACCTTTCAAAGGCGCATGATGGCTATATTCTTTGACTTTTATGAAAAGATTTTTGAGGTTTTCATGGACGATTTTTCCGTCTATGGATCCTCTTTTGATGATTGCTTGAGCAATCTTGATCGAGTTTCTTGGAGATGTGAAGAAACTAATCTTGTCTTGAATTGGGAAAAGTGCCACTTTATGGTTAATGAAGGTATTGTCTTGGGGCATAAAGTTTACGAAAGAGGTATTGAAGTTGATAAAGCCAAGGTTGATGCTATTGAAAAGATGCTATTGAAAAGATGCCATGTCCCAAGGACATCAAAGGTATAAGAAGTTTCCTTGGTCGACTTGGATTTTATAGGAGGTTCATTAAGGACTTCTCAAAATTTCTCGACCTCGACTAATTTACTACAAAAGATATACCATTTGTCTTTGATGATGATTGTGTAGAAGCATTTGAAATACATAAGAAAGCATTGATCTACGCACCTATTGTTCACCACCGATTGAATTTACCCTTTGAAATTATGTGTGATGCTAGTGATTATCTGTAGGTGTTGTTCTAGGGAAAAGAGTTGATAAGAAATTAAATGTTATCCATTATGCTAGTAAAACTCTAGACAATGCTCAAAGAAACTATGCTACCACTAAAAAGAATTCTTAGCAGTTGTATTTGCATGTGATAAGTTCAGACCTTATATTGTTGATTCTAAAGTAACTATTCCACTGATCACTTGCTATTAAATACGATGGAAAAGAAAGATGCTAAACCTAGACTTATTAGATGGGTTCTCTTGCTACAAAATTTGATTTACATATTGTTGATAGAAAGGGGTGAGAACCCCATTCGAGACAACTTGTCTAGGTTAGAAAATGTTCTTGATGACCCACTAGCTATTGATGATAGCTTTCACGATGAGCAATTAAATGTCATAAATACTTCTCGTAGTACTCATGGTATGCTGATTATGCCAATTACATTGTTGCTAAATTTATACCACCTAGTTTCACATACCAGCAAAGAAAAAGTTTTTCTATGATTTGAGACATTACTTTTGGGATGACCCACATCTTTATAAAGAAGGAGTAGATGGTGTTATTAGGCGTTGTGTACTGAGCATGAACAGGAACATATCCTCATAAGTGTCACTCCAAAGCCTATGGAGGGCACCACGTGGAGATGGAACTGCACATAAGGTATTGCAATCTGGTTTTTATTGGCCTACTCTCTTCAAGGATGCCCGTAAGTTTGTCTTATCTTGTGATGAATGTCAAAGAATTGGTAATATTAGTAGCGTCAAGAAATGCCTATGAACTATTCATTTGTTATTGAACCATTTGACGTTTGGGGCTTTGATTATATGGGACCTTTTCCTGCCTCTAATGGATATACACATATTTTAGTTCTTGTTGATTACGTTACTAAGTGGGTAGAAGCTATTCCAACTAGTAGTGCTGATCATAACACTTCTATTAAAATGCTTAAAAGTTATTTTTAGGGTTTGGAGTCCCTAGATATTTAATGAGTGATGGTGGTTCACATTTTATTCATGGTGCTTTCAGTAAGATGCTTGCTAAATATGATGTTAATCATAGAATTGCATCTCCTTATCACCCATGATCTAGTGGTCAAGTAGAATTGAGCAATAGAGCTCAAATTAATTTTGCAAAAGACTGTCAATAGGTGTAGAAAGAATTGGTCCAAGAAACTTGATGATGCATTATGGGCCTATAGAACTGCATATAAAATCCTATCGGTATGTCTCCGTATAAAATGGTTTATGGAAAAGCATGTCACTTACCTCTCGAACTAGAGCATAAGGCTTATTGGGCTATTAAAGAGCTCAACTATGATTTCAAACTTGTCGGTGAGAAGAGGTTATTTGATATTAGCTCACTTGATGAATGGAGACAAGCTTATGAAAATGCCAAGTTGTTTAAAGAAAAAGTTAAAAGATGGCATGACAAAAGGATACAAAAGCGTGAGTTTAATGTAGGTGATTATGTATTGCTATACAACTCTTCTTTAAGATTTTTTGCAGGAAAACTTCTCTCTAAATGGGAGGGCCCTTACGTTATCGAGGAGGTCTATCGTTCCGGTGCCATAAAAATCAACAATTTCAAAGGCACAAATCTGAAGGTGGTAAATAGTCAAAGAATCAAACACTATATCTCAGGTAATCCTATAAATGTTGAAACCAATGTTATTGAAACCGTAACCCGGAGGAATACATAAGGGACACTTTCAGGAGCGTTTGGACTCGAAAAGGGTAGGTATGTGGTAGGTAAGTAAACCGACTCAAAAACAATTTTAAGGCAATATTTCTCCGTTTTGGAATATTTAGAAAAATAGAAAAATAAGTGGCAGTCCGGGAAGGACACTAGGGCCCACGAGGGTGGAGGCGCGCTCCCACGGCGCGCCTCCTACCTCGTGGGCACCTCGTGTGCCTTGGACTCTGTTTTCTTGCACGATCGTATTTTGGTCGGTAAAAATTCATTATATATTCTCCGAAGGTTTTGACCCTTGTATCACGCTAAATATCCTCTGTTCTTGTTTGAGCTGTTTTTACGTGATTTAGATTATCATGGCGTCCCCAAGTGCCTCCAAGGACAAGTTCTTGAGAAGGTCATCAACCCTTACCTGCGGAGTGCTGTGACACCCTCAAACCATTGAGATGCGTGATGGGTTGCTGCATCCATCGATGAAGAGGGACCCAAGGGGACGAAGCGTGGAGCGAGGCTTGAAGCGGTGGAGCAACAAGTTTTCAAGTGTCGGGGATGGTGGGCGTGGACTCAACTCCAATCACATGATGATCGCGGAGTTCACTAGCAACCACAAGTTGGATCTGAGACAACATCAGGAGGCCATCTTCAAGCTTCATGAGAAGATCGAGCACCTTCAAGCCCAAATCTATGACCTGCAAAATCAAAGCTGAGTATGAATATAGATTCAAAGGATGAGTTTGGCTGCAGATTTGAGGTCCGGAGACTCGATCATCCTTCTATGATGGTGAGCCCATGCCTTGGAAGATGGGCGACAATCCGCATCATCAACAACACCTCCACCTTCTTCACCAGCAAAGGAGACATAATCGGATGGGTATGGGCACTCCCCTTTGCAAGCCCTGAAGCTTGGGGAGGTGCCGGGTATCGTATCACAATCACATCTCCTATCTTTACCGTTTTTCTTAGTTCGATCCTATTAGTAGTATCTTGATCTAGTAGAATAAAGTTTATGGCATGATCTAGTTTTGGATTTTGCTTTATGATCTCTCTATGTAATCGAGTCCGTGAGTTATATAATAAAGATTAGTGTTGAGTCAAGGGCTTGATTATTTTGCCATGATCTTGAGTGAATAAAAAAAAGAAAAGAATAAAAAGAAACAAAGAGTTCATATTGATCTTATTGAGAGTAATGACTTCACATAGAAAGGGTATGATGATTGAAAGTTGTTGGGAGTTGGCAAACATAGTTTTGGTCATGTTGCAATTAATAGGAAGTAACAAGGGAAGAGAGATTTCACATATAGATATACTATTATTGACATCTTTTATGATTGTGAGCACTCATTAAAATATGACATGCTAAAGAGTTGATGTTGGACAAGGAAGACAACGTAATGGGTTATGTTTTCTTATATCTGAGATAAAGTATATTGTCATGGATCTCCCAACATGTTGAGCTTGCCTTTCCCCCTCGTGCTAGTCAAATTCTCAGCACCAAGTAGAGATACTACTTGTGCTTCCAAAACCCATAAACCAGTTTTTCCATGAGAGTCCACCATATCTACCCATGGATTGAGTAAGATCCTTCAAGTAAGTTGTCATCGATGCAAAGCAATAAAATTGCTCTCTAAATCGTATGATTGATTGGTGAGGAGAAATAAGCTTTATCGATCTTGTGATGTGGAAGAAATAAAAGCGACGGACTGCACAATAAAGGTTCATATCACAAGTGGCAATATAAAGTGACGTTCTTTCACATTAAGATTTTTGCATCCAACCATAAAAGCGCATGGCAACCTCTGCTTCCCTCTGGAAAGGTCCTATCTTTTATTATTATCCTCTACCTTATGCAAGAGTCATGGTGATCTTCATCTTTCCTTTTTATATTTTATCCTTTGGCAAGCACATTGTGTTGGAAAGATCTGATTGATATATCTAGCTGGATGTAGGGGAACATGAGTTATTATTGTTGACATTACCCTTGAGGTAAAAGGTTGGGGGCGAAACTATAAGCCCCTATCTTTATCGTATCGATTAAAACTCCATAACCACAAGTATCGCATGAGTGTTAGCAATTATGAAAGACTAAATGATAGTTGAGTATGTGGACTTGCTATTAAGCTACGACATAGACTCTTTACGATGTTATGATAAATTGCAATTGCTTCAATGACTGAGATTATAGTTTGTTGGTTCTCAATAAAGTTTATGATTCGTACTCTGCATTGTGAATGGATTATTACTTGAACATAAGTAATCATATGATAATATTTATCTATGTTGCTGTTATGAGAATAATCATGATGCCTTCATGTCCGTATTTTATTTTTATCGGCGCCTCTACCTCTAAACATGGGGACATATTTATCGTTATCGGCTTTCGCTTGAGGACAGGAGGTCTAAGCTTGGGGAGTTGATCGTCCATTTTGCATCATGCTTTTATATCAATATTTATTGCATTATGGGCTGTTATTACATGTTATGTCACAATACTTATGCCTATTCTCTCTTATTTTACAAGGTTTACATAAGGAGGAGAATGCGGCAGCTAAATTGCAAGTGGAAAAGAAGCAAATATTAGAGATCTATTAGCACAACTCAAAAGTCCTGAAACTCCACGATGCCATAGCCAGCCCCATCGCCTTCAAAACCTCGTTAAATGTACCTACATGGCCATTGAGGTCTCCTCCTATGAAGAGCTTCTCACCAATCGATACATTACTAACCATGTCTTCCGGGCCTTCCGGAACTCCCTTGGTGTTCTCATTGTGGCCTACCATGGGGGGCATACTTTGACATAACATTGAAATTAAGTCCCCAACTACCAGCTTGACCGAGGATAATCCGGTCCCCACGTCTCTTAATCTACCACTCCATACTTGAGGCTCTTGATCAAGATGCATACACCATTTCTATTGTGAGTGTCCCCATGTACCACAACTTGAAGCGGTATCCTCCACCTCCTCCTTTGTCCCCTCCATTTGGTTTCTTGGGCGCCAAGGATATCAACACCTCTCCTCACCGCTGCATCAACTAGCTCCCGAAGCTTCCCAGTGAGACCCTCGTTCCAGCTATCTAAGCGAATCCTCCTAGGCTCAATTACACTCCTCCCTTTTCGTCGAGTCAAATAAAGAAGACTCTTATTTTCCACCATAAAGCCTGGTGTAGCGCGCCACTAAGAATCGACGACCCGATCCACGCTCACTTGCCACCGTATCCGGATCAAGATCTGGCGCACAGGGGGTGATGGCTGACCTTGCCCATTTCCACCACGGATTCAGATGTGGCGCGTCTTGAGAGGTTCACGCTAACTGAAAATCTTTGGGTTTCATCTCCATAAGAGTGGCTGAGTTTTTACATTGGCTCGCAGCTATCACAACCCTCTTCCTTTACTTCGGCTTGGGACCGACTATGTTAAGACAAAAAGTGCCTTATATAGGAGAGAGCGATAAGGGCCCTCTTTGGAAAGAACTATTAGGTTAAAAATGAGCAAGCAGCTCTGAATAGGGTACAAGTAGGATAATTTTGTACTCTCTGTCCTATATTATGGAATATAGGACAGAGGAGTATATCATTACCAGAAAATATGTCAATCCATAAAACTTTTAGTCCGAGGTTATTCTTTTAGAATGTGCAATTCATTATGGTAGATTTCTAATTTGCTCAACCTCTCAACATTAGACTTGATTCTTATTTAACGCTTTTGGTTGCTACCTAGTGCACCTAACATGTGAAATGTGCTCTACCTGGAATACCATCATCGGGTTGAAAGTACCGGATATTTATAAAGATTTTCTTGAGACATCAACCAAGAAGATTAATGAACAGTGCTACTCAACTCGAAAAATGAGGGAATCGTCATATACATATAAACTTAGATTCAAAATTGAACTCTGCCCAGTAACGGTTTTATAGAAGATAGAGAAAAAATACAGAAAGTAAAGAAAATCCTTCACTTAACCTATTTCCAGCTTTGTGTTCTCTCAGAAGAAAAAAGGAAAGAAATATCTGTCACTAAATATTAAAATCCAGGAATGAACCAACTAATTTATGTACCACTATAAACAACCACAAGAGAAAACATTGCAGCGCCGGCTATGGGTTGCAGTTGCTTATGTCAGTTTGGCAAACCAAATCCTACTTCTGCAACATTTTTTCTTCTAAAACCTGCACCATGAAACAGAAAGCCTGTCATCAGATCAGTGCTGAGTTTCAGCGTTGAAGAAAGGAATAAGCTGGGCTTAGCCAAACACAGACCTATAAATATGCATGAAAACCACTGGTACAGTAGTCGAAGAAAACTGAAGTGAACAGGATGCATATCTACATGTCCGGTGCCCAAATGGGCATACGCACAAATAACTGGCCATGAGCGTGACAACTGCTGATGTTTGATCGGATCAATCCTTAACGGCAAGTTGATCACCTGAGACAGAACAATCAGTTCATATTAAGTTGAGAAGTACCCAATTATTTATGTGTTTAAATGTTTATAAGAATCACCTTCTTGAATGCAGTGATGCCCCAAGGGTTATCAGGTTGGTCAGGGTCCCCAGTTATAACCAGACGTCCAGCAGGATCAGACTGAACATGCACCTGCACCAGTTAGAACAAGAATTAATATTTTATCCCTGGGGTAGACTCAATTTCATGTGACAAGCTCTTTTTGTTTATGTTGCACAGATTTTATTTTATTTTGGATCAATGATGAAGTGTGGCAGCTGAGATGCAATCTCACCTCTTCCCTTAGAAGCCCAGGAACTAGCATATATCTCAAAGCATTCTTTCTGCATGAAAGCAGTAACAAAATGTAGCAGTTTCAGCTCAAATCCAAATGGAATTTCACAATGAGAAATGACTCTTAGAAACTGTTTACTATTTCAGACTATCAAGACACTTCATGTAATATTCATACCACCTTATTAAACAAAATAATTATGTTGACACTTACAGTTTGTGAACATTAATCTTCACCCAATCGGCAGGTTCTCCAACATCAATGACCATAGAATCTTCCTGAAATTGGGCAGTCGTTACATATAATAACATGCATTATAGACATAACATCCAAATCCATGGATTCTTCTGACAAGATCAATCCTACTATAAGGTCCTATAATTTTTAGGATTTTCCTTATTAAATTGGGCGTGACATTTCAGGGGTCAAGTTGTCTATTGCATGCCATGCCATATTGGAGAGCATGCCTGTTAATTCCCATTGGTTTCAGCATAAACAAAATTTGAATGTTTAAACTCTTATTTTGCTAGGTCCATTCAGAGGTAAGATTCTTGATCTCTTGAACATAGGCAACAGCAGATGCAAGATAGAGAGCACATAAGCAAATGCAACTTCTTCACAGTAAAAAATTCTGCTTGCACTTTAAAACGAACCATGTATGTGTAAGTAAAACTTAAATAACTGCTAAAAAGGTTACTTAATGTTTTCAATCTGCTAAATTCTTGAGATTGCAAGTTTCTGTCTTAACAGCTGAAGTAAACATAGCCAACTGAGATGATGGGAGGTCTTAACTGTGACTTGTTCACTTTTTGAGGAGACCTTGAAAGCACGCTCTGGACTAGATGCTTTCTTCCTCTTAAGTACCAAATGCCAGAAAGATATAAGAGAAGAAAGCATCACATGCTAACATGAAATACTTGTGAAGCATACCAAAGCCTTTCAGATTCTTATCACGACTTGAAAGGGTATTGAGTCTTTGTCCTGTAGAAAAATGAATATATTTGCATGAAAAGATCAAAATTGTAGGAAAATCAAAGTATGTGCAAGTAAATGTCAAGATATTATTTACCTTAAAATGTGATCTCCATACATGTCATTGGCAAGGGAGCGGTGCGCATGCCAACCCTGCATAACGTGCTGCAGCATCCTTCTAATTCTTGCAGAAGATGATGCATTTACACCCTCGAAACAGGAAACAAAATCATCAAGCTTACTAATGTTAGCAGGTGACAGCAAAACATTTTCGGCAATGTCAGATATCTTAAAGGCAGTCATTGAAATAGTTCCTATCTTAACATAAAACTGTGTTAATTTCGATGTGAAATATATGTACACCAATCCAGCTCTGAGCCGATAAATCTGTTAAACATTTATGGAAAGCAAGAATTCCTTTGACAATCAGAATTTGGTTGTCATTTACTTGGCATAGGTCACTAATGGCACATTGAAAAAAGGGATGCGAAGGGGATGAAATCTGTCGTTTCTGCTCACACACTGAGAACATATACCATATTTTCTGTGATTGTGTAGCTGCTAAGTTTGTTTGAGTTCTGTTAGCCTCACTCTGGAAGCAACACATCATCCTAGTTGTTTTACACTATTTTGGCGGGCACCTTCATATATACCAGGCATATGTAGTTTGCAAGTGGTGGGATTGACTGCCCTGTGCTAGGCCTGCTGGAAGTTGAGAGAAGAGCTTGTTTTGATAATAAGCTGATTAAAACTTCGTGCTGAGTTAATCTGTTATGCTTGCTCCTTTGAAATATTGGGCAGGGCTCCACTCAAGCCAAAGATCAATTGGTTCCTAAGCTTAATGAAGGCTGTGCGTCTTTACAGTTGCTGTGCTTGTGCACTTTTGATACCTTTTAAGTCTAAATAGATAGCAATTGCCTCTATACGGTGGTTAGTTTTAGGTGATACCGCAAGCACTCAAGAGTTTGTTATTTCCTTTTGGTATGGTATACACTGAACTTGACATGTTCCTTGGAATAGTGGAAGCAGGCATAATATTGTGTCATGTGGAAAATAGTTCAACAGGACAAAGAAATCAGTGGCGACAGAACAAGAAGTCAGTATTTTTTAATACAAATCTTAACATTTCCTTGATATTCAGTTAGATTGAAATATGAATTTGAAATCCTTAATATTTTAGACAGGGGCATGTCAACCCATTAAACTTTCATATGTGCACCAAACTAGAAAGTGAACTGCAAAAATTCATATATAGTTAAACTCTACTTCCCAAGATAAATACCTCACGGTTTGTACCACCAGGTTGTGGTATAGCAGGTATTGATATTTTAAGCTGGCCAGTTAGTACTTTGTGTTTTTCATATTCAAGAAGTGCCTGAGTTGATAAGAAACAACAGTTAACAACAAATGAAGCAAATGCATAAACATAACATGCAAATACATAAGCTTAGAATAGTGTTTTTCTTTCTTTTATTCCATCCGAAAACTGCAATGACATCTCACAACAACAACAACAACAAAGCCTTTCAGTCCCAAACAAGTTGGGGTAGGCAAGAGTTGAAACCCACAACATATCGAAAACCAAGTCATGGTTCTGGCACATAGATAGCTAACTTCCACGGACCCCTGTCTATGGCTAAATCTTTGGTGATATTCCAGTCCTTTAGGTCTCTCTTCGGACTCCTCCCATGTCAAGTTTGGTCTACCCGACCTCTCTTGACATTATCATGCCTTAACCGTCCTCTCGCATGGCGCTTCCTGGAGGCCTCGCTGAACATGCCCAAACCATCGCCAAGCGATGTTGGACAAGCTTCTCTTCAATCGGCGCCACCCCAACTCTCTCCGTATATCACGAGATGGCATCTCACGAAATAAGGAGATTGAAGGATCTTAAGTCTTACATAAATACTCCTCCGTCACATATTAATTGGCGCTCAAGCGGATGTATCCAAGCGTATTTCAGTGCTAGATACATCTGTTTGGCGTCAATATCTATGGACAGAAGAATAACATCTACTCCTCCATCTGATTTGCTAGTCCCATCTCCAAAATCGCGGCAAGCAAGATGAAGCTAATTAAGTGGTTCTATGTCCTTTCGGTTTAAGCGGCTCCGTGTATCCTAGATTGACAATTTGATCAACGTAACGAGTTATATATCACAAAGAATAGCCATTAGAAACTTCAAATGTTGTATTTTCTAATGGCATACCGTTATGACATACAATTTGTACTGCATTTATCAAATTGTCGATCTAGGGTACAACACCTGGGCCTTCTAAACCAGAAAGGAGGAAGTGAACAACATACTAATGCTACATGCATATCCACCTGTCCCCTTCATGCATTAGTTGATTCCGCATCAAGAAACAAAATTTGACAGAATTTAATGTAGCCATAGCAAAGTTTACCTATTCCTAAAGCAATGAGCCTTACAAAGCGGAAAGTCAATCTTTTTAGATGAGACTAAACAAACCAGAAGGAGGGTATCAAATATGGAGTAAAGTACAACAGTTTCTATGAAATGAAAAAAAAGCAAGTATTATAGTTATATCTGTTTGGTTCCTAAACCATTAAGAACACTAACTATTGCAGTGGATCCATTTCAGCTCCATATTTCTATTTGTAATAACCATCCTAGTAGGTTTTAATGGTATATAGCTTTTGTTCAGCGAGTAAATTTACAGTAAAGCTCCATATGCCATAATATTGTTTCAAGAGAAACTGCTTCCCAGCTACAATAGTGGATGAGATAAGCTTGTGAGACAAGTACAACATGTAACAGAATTCTGCGAGCAATCTATCACCTTCTCGTAGAAAATTCAGAAATGACCAAGACACCGTAGTGCAGGTCCTACAAAGAACACAATAACAACAATCAGCTGACACAAAATTTAAATCTTCACTGCAAACTCGTTTAACATGTATACGCTGGAAAAAAAAGCTTACTTTGGTGGCCTGAAAGTCTCTCCAACTTGACGCCATAGTTTACAAACTGTTACCTGAATAATCAAAATAAGCGTCGTGAATAACTATCAATGTTCAACGGAAAGATACTACAGTATTTATAATACAAGATGAGCAGTGGATTCTGCACAAAGCACAGTATCCTTAAATTTGTTATATCATCGGTGAGCTACTTGCTAGTTATTGCATTCATTGGTGGAACATGTGGAGGAACTTCAACGCTTTCACGGTACTAAAAAATCACTCTGTAGTGGGATTCAGGGCGTGTCCAGTCTGTGCCTGTTCAGTTGTGCAATGAAAGGAAATCATTGATACCTGCTCATGGCCTCCCAGGTGAGCGACCTGCCTCCACAACCTGGAACAGAACAGCGCAAGGAACTTCATTAAGTTCGTTTAGACGAGAAAATGTGGTTCGAGTAGCTCGGAGAAACGAGAGGGGTGCGCACTTGAGGCAGTTGAGGCCCTTGCCGTAAAACTTGGGCGGCTTGAACTCGAGGCTGTGCTCCCTGTGGAAGCGCTCCAGCTCAGACATGAAGGCCGCCTGCTCCTCCTCCGTCCCGGAGTCGTGACCCTCGAGGAAAGGGTCGGGCTCCACCGGCTGCTGGCTGGCGCACTGCGCCATCCCAGCCGACCGTCGCCCTCCGTCTTCACCTCCGCCCTCGGCGACGCATCAGGGGTGGAGTCGTCGTCCTCGTCCTCGTCATCCTCCTCATCGTCATCATCTTCGTCGTCGTCGTCGTCCTCGCCGTCCCCTCATCGCCGTCGTGGCTCATGGCGTCCTCGCCGTTGGTCTCCACCCTCACGCTCGGCCTCCTCCCGGCGTGGGGCGGCGCGGTCTCCCGCGGTCCCCGCATTGGGCAGCCCGCCCGATCCGGGGCGCTCGCCGTCGCCGTCGCTGTTCGTTTCGGGGACGGGGCGCGTCCTGGAACTCGTCGGCCACGGGCGGCTCCTCCTCCTTCGCGGCCCGCAGGGAGGGGTGGCGCAGCTCGTCGTCACCGTCGGCGCGCGGAGGTCGCGGTCGGAATCGGCGCCGTCGCTCATCGCGGCACGGGGAGGAGGTGCGAATGGGCGGCTGCTATTTTCGCGGTTTGCACCGAGGGGAGCGGAGAGAGGAGGGAGGGAGGAGGGGTAGAGAGGTGGCGACTCGCACGGGAAGGCAAGGGACGGAAGAGAGCAGAGAAGGATGGATCTCCACGGCTTGCGATGGATGGAGGGACGGACGGGAGCCAGATTCTTCTCTCTCGCGGCCCGTCGGAACCGTAGGCCCATCCACCCTGTCAGTGATTCCTCCTGGGCTAGGCCCACTACTGTTTTGCTCACTAGTAGGTTTTGTAAGGACCTTGATCGAATTTAAGCATGGCAATCCGACGTTTTTATGATACTTTAGTTGTGGAGGTGACAAGTTTAGTTGGTATCATTTCCGTTTGCAAAAACATCAAGATTACGGAAAGTCCATCAAAACTCTCGATGACTACTCAGTGGTTAAGGACCAACATCAAGCTAGAGATTCAATCGAAACTACATAACAACAAGTGGGTAAGGTCCTTAAGGTACCCTAATGGCTTCGGTGCATCGTCTAGGTTTCCAAGTTTGATCGCCGTCGCCAACTGCTCTTGTTCTCATTAGCGATTGTTCGTGATAGTCTTGATATGTCTCTTTGGTCCTCGTCCACCTTTAGTCTCCATTGTTTTCTCGTCCGTCCAAAACCTAGAAAATCCATCCGTCGTTCTAGACCTTTGGCGTGTGGCTAAAATGCGTGATCGTAATACACCAAAACTAGATAGAGTTTTGGACTACAATTAAAAGAGATGCGGATGGGGTGGAAGTAATGTTGTGTGGACTAAAGCTGGCGGTTGCGTAGAAGAAGGGACGCCGGGTGGAGAGATTTTGGCAAAGTGGACGGTGGAAGCAAAGGTGGTGGGGAAGTTGATAGCCCGAAACCGCTACAAGCAATAGCAAATGCACTTGGTCCGATCTAGTGGTCGGATGAATTATTTGCAAGTTCACGATGAGAATAGGTTTTGATCACTTTCCATCAAGAATAAGCGAAAAACGAAAGGTTGTGGATGGAGGAACTTTGATGTTTGATATAGATCTCATTGTAATGGAGGGTATGTAGCTATCAAGTCTATAGAGGAGTATAAATTGTAATATTCCCATATGGGTTACGATATGATGGCGGTGATACGGTGGAGTCCTTGGAAATGGATGGCTTGGAAAATGAGGTGGAAGAGCAGTTCATATGTATAAAAGTGAAATTTGGATATTAGGATCTCCTTGCTCCATGAAAAACTAGTTTATTTTGTTGTGGGAGTTGATGTGCAGAAAGGAGATAATAAAAGAAGTGGCGTGGATTTGAATAGGTATCTACCGGACTTTTATTTCATATGTGGGATCATTGGGCATGTTGAAATGGAGTGTAAGATAATTGGGCCTGGCGTGCTTGCTCGGGTGTCTTTATTGAATCTTTTAGTTTCTTTTTTATCACTAGTTGGTTTATAAAACAAAATTACAAAAATGGAAGTGAAGTTGCATCATATTCTTAATCTTTATGAAGTCTTTCTTCAAAACGGATTCGATAATTGCTATTAAGTGTTAAAAGCAATTTAACACAATGTTTGGTGTGAGTTCCTTTAATGGTAAGAATGATTGCAATGATATTAGTATGAATTCTTTTAATATCCATGATGCTAATGATCAAAAGCCATAAGTTTGGGAATGTCATGTTTGATGAAGATGTTATTTTAATCCTCCTACTTTTGATGAGCAAATTTATTATGATGATAGCATGTCTCCTATTTATAGCGGTACGCAATGATGAAAGTGGTTTTAGGATGAGTGTCAACTTTAAGTGATAATTATCACTATTTTTAGGGTGTTGAATCTTATTGAAATAATGATAAAAGTGGATTTGGAGGGTCATGGCTTTATTTAATGTTGAATCTATTGGAAATATGCCTAGGCGATAATATCGTATTATTATATTTCCATTATTCATAACTAAGATTTTATATTTCATGTTATAATTGCTATATGATCTGGAATATGCGATTTAGTGGAAAACTCATATGCGTGTGAAATGATAAGCGATAAACAATAGGTTCCTAGTCTAGCCTCTAAGATTGGCTCAAGTGTTGTTGGTGATCACGTTTTTGAATCTTAGGATATAGTTAAGTGTAACGATAGTCCTAAAACAACATTGAGTATGGCGTTAGAAGAATTATCATATTGAATCGACCGAACTTATGCATTTATACTTTGTGATTATATAAATAGATCATTTGTTATAACACGGGTGTTAGCATGTGTTTAGTTCCTCGGACCATGAGATGTCTCGATCACTTCCTACAGACGGTAGACTTTGGGGTTGCTCAAGCGTCATCTGTAACAAGGTGATGACAACTTTCAGGGCTCACGGAAAGTTTGAAAAGTGATTGGATAGCTCGAGTGGGATTGCCCTCTAGTGATGAAGATATATTCTTAGGGCCTCTCGGTGTGCGACATCCATCATTGTTTTGCGGACATGGGTGACTACTTCACATAGATGTCGAGAACACGTTAACGAGAAAGAAAAAATGAAACCGATATGGTAACGGTATAGTGAGCATGGTGATGACTTGGGAGGATCCGATGCACGGGTTTTGTATAGTATAAAAAGCAAAGCACATGATAGAAGGTTCACTCGAATATCATTCATGTAATCATAGGGATCGATATGGATGTCCATGGTGAAAGTGCAACTATCCACAGGTGGTTTGGTAATTCCTAACAACATATAGCTCACTGAGCTAATGTTATTTCAAGATAAACATTTCAGGAAAGCTCAATGATTGGCATGGCATGGATGGAAAAAGGACCCCTCAAAATGCTAAGGACAAAGTTGGCTCAAGCTCAAAGCTCAGGACTCTACATTTTTCATTTTAGTGATCCAAGTCACATTGAGTCCATAGGAAAATCCAATACTATCAAGAGGGGTGAGGTGTTTGTAATGAGTTTCTTGCTCGAAGTGCTTAGTGATATGCTCAAAACCCTCAACTACTTTCTCATGTCCACATATGTCCCCAAACCAAAAGTCAAACTCAGCCCCATCGTTGTCTATCCCATCGCGTTCTCTTGACCTGACCTGCCAAACCCTAGTCTTTCCGGTCTCTG
Organism: Aegilops longissima; assembly: GCA_021605205.1. Classification (NCBI taxonomy): domain Eukaryota; kingdom Viridiplantae; phylum Streptophyta; class Magnoliopsida; order Poales; family Poaceae; genus Aegilops; species Aegilops longissima. Next base: position 507,881,193 of record CM038681.1, read on the forward strand.
GGATCTCGGTCTCACCGAGATAGGATTATAATCTCTGTTTCCCTTCATAACGTTGATCGAAGCCAAAGAGATGGCGATCCAGGTCCCCACAAATTGCAATCAACACCTTCCCTTCGTAGCGTTTGGTCCAACCAAGATGGCGAATCGGTCCCACCGAGTTGCACGACCAACTCTCTGTTGACTATTACCAAAATCGGTCTCACCGAGTTTGTATGTCAGTCTCCTGAGTTGTGTAATCGGTCTCACGAGATTCGTTATGCCTAACCCTAACTAAATCGGTCTCACCGGTCGACTGTCGGTCCCACGAAAATCCTACTTGGTCACATTATGAACTAAATAAGTGCGGCGAGTTTGGTAAATTGTATTATGTGATTAGATTTTGTGTGGAAATATATACCCCTCCACCCACTCTTCATTCGTGGAGAGCCATCGAGCATACCTTCCAACATACATTTTAGAGAGAACCACCTACACTTGTGTTGAGGTCAAGATACTCCATTCCAACCACATAAATCTTGATCTCTAGCCTTCCCAAGTTGCTTTCACTCAAATCATCTTTCCACCAAATCCAATCCTATGAGAGAGTTGAGTGTTGGGGTGACTATCATTTGAAGCACAAGAGCAAGGAGTTCATCATCAACACACAATTTGTTACTTCTTGGAAGTGGTGTCTCCTAGATTGGCTAGGTGTCACTTGGGAGCCTCGTCAAAATTGAGTTGAACCAAGGAGTTTGTAAGGGCAAGGAGATCGCCTACTTCGTGAAGATCTGCAGTGAGAACAAGTCCTTGTGGGCGACGGCCATGGTGGGATAGACAAGGTTGCTGATCGTGGACCCTTGTGGGTGGAGCCCTCCGTGAACTCATGTAACCGTTACCCTTCGTGGGTTGAAGTCTCCATCAATGTGGATGTGCGATAGCACCACCTATCAACCACGGATAAAAAATCTCCGTGTCAACATTGCGTTTGCTCCTCAAACTCCTCCTTTACCTTCATATGCAATTGTGTTACATTTCGCTGCTATACTCTTAGAATTGCATGTGTGGTTGTTTATGACTTGTGCTAAGTTGCTAAAATCTGCCAAGAACTAAAATTGGGAAAAGGCTAGATTTTATTTGGTCAAATAGTCTAATCACCCCCCTCTAGACATACTTTCGATCCTACAAGTGGTATCGAGCTTTGGTCTCCATTTGCTTTGATTTGGTAGCTTTTAGTGGTCATAGCCTTGGTTTCACAACCTAGGAAGTAGGCGTCTAGCGAGAAATACCACCGTAGAGGTCCTTACTTTGATGGTACAAATTTTGCTAGTTGGAGCATAAGATGAAAATGCATATTCTTGGACATAACACTGGCCGTTTGGGCTGTTGTGTGTATTGGCTTGCAAGGTGAATGCTTTGATGGTAGAGAACCAAACCGTGAAGCTACCTTGAAGGAGTTGAAGATGTTTGAAAGGATCGATATAGTTGACTAGAGGGGGTGAATAGGCAACTAACAATTTAGCTTTTTTAACAATTTAAACTTTGCATCAAAGTAGGTTGTCTAGAATGCAACTAAGTGAGCAACCTATGATGCAACAATGATAAGCACACTAGCAAGCAAGGATATAACAAATAAGCTTGCATAAGTAAGGAAGCGAGATAACCAAGGCGGGCGGTGGAGGCGAGGATGTGTTGCAGTTTCTTCCCCTTGAGAATGCGTCTCCGTTGGGCCGGTGTGGAGCACAATGCTCCCCAAAAGCCACTAGGGCCACCGTATTCTCCTCGCCCTCTGTCACGAGATGTCGTGATTCCACTATTGGTGCTGTCGATTGTCAAAACCGCGGATCTCGGAGTAAGGGTCCCAAAATGTGCGTCTGGCGAATGGTAACAGGAGACAAGGACACGTTGATTTTACCCGGAGTTGGGCCCTCTCGATGGGTAAAACCCTACTCCTGCTTGATTAATATTGATGATATGGGTAGTACAAGAGTATATCTACCACGAGATCGGAGGCTAAACCCTAAGTTAGCCTATGGTATGATTGTTGTTAGTCCTCGGACTAAAACCCTCCGGTTTATATAGACACGGATAGGGTTAGGGTTACCTAGTCGGTTACAATGGTAGGAGATCTACACATATCCGTATCGCCAAGCTTGCCTTCACGCCAAGGAGAAGTCCCATCCGGACACGGGGAAGTCTTCAATCTTGTATCTTCATAATCCGAGTCCGGCCAGCGGTGATAGTTTGGCTATCCGGACACCCCTAATCGAGAGACTCCCTCGGTAGCCCCAGGAACTGATGGCCAGCGGAGTCCGGCGCGCATATTGTCTTCGACATTGCAAGGAGGGTTCCTCTTCCGAATACTATAGAAGATTTTGAACACAAGGATAGTGTCGGCTCTTGCAAAACAAGTTCCACATAGCACCGTAGAGAATAACTTTTGCAGATCTTACGGCGTATTCATGGCGTGACATCACACTGCAATGAGGCAACATCTGAAGATAAACTTTTCTGTTCCACCTCAGCGTGTTTAGCGAGGTGGTTTCATTAACACGTCTTATCAAGCGAAGATGGTGCCCCTTATTCCGGGATTCTCATCAATGCAGATGGGTAACCTTGCATACGTGATTCTGGCGCTTAGGAGATAAGCGAGTTTTACCCGAGCTGGCGGGGGGCGCATAACTTGTCCGTCCATATAAGAGATAAGGATCCACCTTTCTCGCCTTCTTCCTCTTTGCTCATCCATTTCCTTTTCGAGCTCCAGCAGTCCGCCCTCCTCAACCTCCTCCACCATATCCGGGAGGCGGAAGCAAGTGGATGGTCTCCTCCGTCACGGAGGACAAGTCAGCTGCAGGCGGGATACTTGTCTAGCGACATCGCCGGCTCCTGACCTTTGGGGCAGCTCATTCCACGAGCCCCATGAGAGGGTGGTGTTCCTCACCACTTCCTCCATGAGCTAGGTTTTCCACTTCACCCATTTGTCAGGGGCTCATGTTTCTACTCGGCTGGACTTCCACGATCTGACCCGAACCATCCTCAACATCTCGGCGTTCATCGTTGTGTGCGGCCTTCCTCTGCATCAGCTTCCGCCCGGCTTATGGCTGAAGACCTTCAATGTCAAGCGAAGGTAGTGGAAGCCTTACGTAAGCGGAATCTTGGGCGCCATGGTTAGCAAGATGGCCAGAATCCTATGGCTGAGGCTCCTTTGGAGACCATAAAGGGCAGCTTAATCGGGGTGATTCTACCATCACCCGGCCTTTGACTCTCAATGGTAATGACCCCGAATTCTGATCTGGCTCCCCCACTGCGGCTCACGTCATGGAAAGAGATGGGCTGACGTGGGGTGATTGAAAGAGCTGTCGGGACTCCAAACTGCGTCCAAGAACGAGTGAACAAGAATCTCAAGCTTGTCGATATTGGTGATGCTCATCGCGGATTCTCCATGCCGACCGCGGGCCTTCAAATTGTGGGAGTTCGATCGGCACAACACCAAACTTCTGAGGCTCTTGACACTACGTCGAAGATGCACGGAAGTCTTGTTCCAAAGTATGGCTCCCACATCCATACGAATCGCAGTTATTTCGCTCGGCGTCAAGCCCGGCGTGAGGTAGTTATTTACCTTATGGGACTCTTTCCTAGTTTGACTCTCTTGGGATTAAACCTAACCTTTGACAGGGTAGCTGAAGATGTCGGCGGACAGATTAAGCTGTCAGCCCTCCCTTGAAAACCAGCCAGACCTTGGGTGTAGCAGGGCTGCTGGCTCGGCATCACGTGGTCTCAGGAAAGAAAAACAGAAAAGGCCACGAGGACTCGAAGGCGCTTGCGGCCTTGAGTGTTGTCGGACTCATGATCCGGCGACTACGGCGAGAATCTGAAATATGCCCTAGAGCAATAATAAAGTTATTATTTATTTCCTTATATCATGATAAATGTTTATTATTCATGCTAGAATTGTATTAACGGAAACATAATACATGTGTGAATACATGACAAACAGATAGTCTCACTAGTATGCCTCTACTTGACTAGCTCATTAATCAAAGATGGTTATGTTTCTAACCATAGTGTGTTTGTTATTTGATTAATGGGATCACATCATTAGGATAATGATGATTGACTTGACCCATTCCGTTAGCTTAGCACTTGATCGTTTAGTATGTTGCTTTTGCTTTCTTCACCTTATACATGTTCCATAACTATGAGATTATGCAACTCCGTTTACGGAGGAACACTTTGTGTGCTACCAAGCGTCCTGGCGTGGCTTGGTGATTATAAAGGTACTCTGGTGTCTCCAAAAGTATATGTTGAGTTGGCATATTAAGATTAGGTTTTGTCCTCCGATTGTCGGAGAGGTATCTCTAGGCCTTCTGGTACTCATCACCAAGCCTTGCAAGCATTGTAACTAATGAGTTAGTGTGAAATGATGTATTCTGAGCGAGTAAAGAGACTTGCCGTGTGAGATTGAACTAGGTATTGGATACCGAATCGAATCTCGGGCAAGTAACATACCGATGACAAAGGGAACAACATTATGTTGTTATCACGGTTTGACCGATAAAGATCTTAAGTAGAATATGTAGGAACCAATATGGGCATCCAGTTTACTTTATGGTTATTGACGAGAATAGTTCTAGGTCATGTCTACATAGTTCTCGAACCCGTAGATCCATGCAACAACGTTCACGATGACAGTTTATTATGAGTTTATAAGTTTTGATGTGACGAAGTTTGTTGAGTCCGGATGTGATCACGGACATGACGAGGAGTCTCAAATGGTGAGACATAAAGATTGATATATTGGAAGCCTATGTTTGGACTTGGAAGGTTCGGATGAAATCGAGATTTTCTGCAAGAGATTCGGAACCCAAGAAGTCAATGGGCCTTGATGGGCCATAAGGGGAAGAGGGCGGCCGGGCAGGCGCGCCCCCTAGTCCGAATAGGACAAGGAGGAGGCGGCCTTCTCTCTTCCCTCCCCAGTCTAATCAACTGGGAAAGTCCCTACGGTGGAGTAGGGACTCCTCCGGCGCCTCCTCTAGGGGCCCTCCCCCTGCTCCTTTATATCTCAGGGGCAGGGGCACCCCTGACACACAAGTTGATCCGACAACCCAAGTGACAATAATCGGGATACTTCTCGGTGATGACCATAGTTTGAGGAGTTCATGTATTCACTATGTGCTAATGCTTTGTTCTGCTTTCTATTAAAAGGAGGTCTTAATATCCCTTAGTTTCCATTAGGACCCGCCACCACGGAGGGTAGGACAAAAGATGTCATGCAAGTTCTTTTCCATAAGCACGTATGACTATATTCGAATACATGCCTACATTACATTGATGAATTGGAACTAGTTCTGTGTCACCCTATGTTATGATCATTACATGATGAACCGCATCCGCATAATTATCCATCACCGATCCAATGCCTACGAGCTTTCCATATCTTGGTTTACGCTTATTTACTTTCCCGTTATTATGTTATAATCATTACAAAACACCAAAAATATTACTTTTGCTTTCATTACTCTTTTGTTACTGTTACCACTACTATCATACTACTTTGCTACTAAATACCTTGCAGTAGATATTAAGTTATCCAGGTGTGGCTGAACTGACAACTCAGTTGCTAATACTTGTGAATATTCTTTGGCTTCCCTTATGTCGAATCAATAAATTTGGGTTGAATACTCTACCCTCGAAAGTTGTTGCGATCCGCTACACTTGTGGGTTATCACACGCCTATCTTCTCTTCTCGAGAGGATGAAATCAATCTGGCTAGAGTGTTGGCCACTACTAAAAGTCACCAGATGTGATTCTCTCTTTCTAAAGAGGGTGTTAGCTACAATCATGTCGTAGGCTAAAGCAAAGCTTAAGACATCTTCTCCTTCTTGATTCCTGATGCCATAGCCAAAGCCCCCATGCGCCCCTTCAAAACCTGCGTTAAATGTACCTACATGGCCATTGAGGTCTCCTCCTATGAAGAGCTTCTCACCAGTCGATACATTACTAACCATGTCTTCCAGGCCTTCCCGGAACTCCCCCTTGGTGTTCTCATTGTGGCCTACTTGCGGGGCATACTTTACGCTGATAACATTGAGAATTAAGTCCCCAACTACCAGCTTGACCAGGATAATCCGGTCCCCACGTCTCTTAACGTCTACCACTCCATACTTGAGGCTCTTGTTGATCAAGATGCATACACCATTTCTATTTGTAGTCGTCCCCATGTACCACAGCTTGAAGCCGGTATCCTCCACCTCCTTCGCCTTTTGTCCCCTCCATTTGGTTTCTTGGACGCAAAGGATATCAACACCTCTCCTCACCGCTGCATCAACTAGCTCCCGAAGCTTCCCAGTCAGAGACCCTACGTTCCAGCTATCTAAGCGAATCCTCCTAGGCTCAGCTAGCTTCCTTACCCTTCGCACTCGTCGAGTCAAATGCGAAGACTCTTGCTCATTTTCCACTACATCCGAGCGCTGGTGTAGCGCGCCACTAAGGATGCGACGACCCGATCCACGCTCACTTGCCACCGTATCCGGATCAAGATACGGCGCACCACCTGGGGGGTGATGGCCCGGCCCTTGCCCATTTTCCACCACACCCGGATTCAGATGTGGCGCGTCACTGAGAGGGTTACGCCCCAACGAAAATCTTTTGGGTTTCATCTCCATAAAGAGTGGCTGAGTTTTTACATTGGCTCGCCAAGCCTATCACAACCCTCTTCCTTTACCCGGGCTTGGGACCGACTATGTTAAGACAAAAAGTGCCTTATATGAGCGAGAGAGCCGATAAGGGCCCCTCTTTGGAAAGAACTATTAGGTTAAAAATGAACGAGCAGCTCTGTAGATAGGGTACAAGTAGGATAATTTTGTACTCTCTGTCCTATATTATGGAATATAGGACAGAGGGAGTATCATTTTACCAGAAAATATGTCAATCCGCAAAAACTTTTAGTCCGAGGTTATTCTTTTAGAATGTGCAATTCATTATGGTAGATTTCTAATTTGCTCAACCTCTCAACATTAGACTTGATTCTTATTTAACGCTTTTGGTTGCTACCTAGTGCACCTAACATGTGAAATGTGCTCTACCTGGAATACCATCATCGGGTTGAAAGTACCGGATATTTATAAAGATTTTCTTGAGACATCAACCAAGAAGATTAATGAACAGTGCTACTCAACTCGAAAAATGAGGGAATCGTCATATACATATAAACTTAGATTCAAAATTGAACTCTGCCCAGTAACGGTTTTATAGAAGATAGAGAAAAAAAAATACAGAAAGTAAAGAAACTAATCCTTCACTTAACCTATTTCCAGCTTTGTGTTGTTTCTCTCTCAGAAGAAAAAAAAGGAAAAGAAATATCTGTCACTAAATATTAAAATCCAGGAATGAACCAACTAATTTATGTGTACCACTATAAACAACCACAAGAGAAAACATTGCAGCGCCGGCTATGGGTTGCAGTTGCTTATGTCAGTTTGGCAAACCAAATCCTACTTCTGCAACATTTTTTCTTCTAAAACCTGCACCATGAAACAGAAAGCCTGTCATCAGATCAGTGCTGAGTTTCAGCGTTGAAGAAAGGAATAAGCTGGGCTTAGCCAAACACAGACCTATAAATATGCATGAAAACCACTGGTACAGTAGTCGAAGAAAACTGAAGTGAACAGGATGCATATCTACATGTCCGGGTGCCCAAATGGCGCACGCACAAATAGCTGGCCATGAAGCGTGACAACTGCTGATGTTTGATGCGGATCAATCCTTAACGGCAAGTTGATCACCTGAGACAGAACAATCAGTTCATATTAAGTTGAGGAAGTACCCAATTATTTATGTGTTTAAATGTTTATAAAGAATCACCTTCTTGAATGCAGTGATGCCCCAAGGGTTATCAGGTTGGTCAGGGTCCCCAGTTATAACCAGACGTCCAGCAGGATCAGACTGAACATGCACCTGCACCAGTTAGAACAAGAATTAATATTTTATCCCTGGGGTAGACTCAATTTCATGTGACAAGCTCTTTTTGTTTATGTTGCACAGATTTTATTTTATTTTTGGATCAATGATGAAGTGTGGCAGCTGAGATGCAATCTCACCTCTTCCCTTAGAAGCCCAGGAACTAGCGCATATATCTCAAAGCATTCTTTCTGCATGAAAGCAGTAACAAAATGTAGCAGTTTCAGCTCAAATCCAAATGGAATTTCACAATGAGAAATGACTCTTAAGAAACTGTTTACTATTTCAGACTATCAAGACACTTCATGTAATATTCATGCACCACCTTATTAAACAAAATAATTATGTTGACACTTACAGTTTGACGAACATTAATCTTCACCCAATCGGCAGGTTCTCCAACATCAATGACCATAGAATCTTCCCTGAAATTGGGCAGTACGTTACATATAATAACATGCATTATAGACATAACATCCAAATCCATGGATTCTTCTGACAAGATCAATCCTACTATAAGGTCCTATAATTTTTTAGGATTTTCCTTATTAAATTGAGGCGTGACATTTCAGGGGTCAAGTTGTCTATTGCATGCCATGCCATATTCGGAGAGCATGCCTGTTAATTCCCATTGGTTTCAGCATAAACAAAATTTGAATGTTTAAACTCTTATTTTGCTAGGTCCATTCAGAGGTAAGATTCTTGATCTCTTGAACATAGGCAACAGCAGATGCAAGATAGAGAGCACATAAGCAAATGCAACTTCTTCACAGTAAAAAAATTCTGCTTGCACTTTAAAACGAACCATGTATGTGTAAGTAAAACTTAAATAACTGCTATTAAAGGTTACTTAATGTTTTCAATCTGCTAAATTCTTGAGATTGCAAGTTTCTGTCTTAACAGCTGAAGTAAACATAGCCAACTGAGATGATGGGAGGTCTTAACTGTGACTTGTTCACTTTTGTACGGGAGACCTTGAAAGCACGCTCTGGACTAGATGCTTTCTTCCTCTTAAGTACCCCTGAAATGCCAGAAAGATATAAGAGAAGAAAGCATCACATGCTAACGCAGAAATACTTGTGAAGCATACCAAAGCCTTTCAGATTCTTATCACGACTTGAAAGGGGTATTGAGTCTTTGTCCTGTAGAAAAATGAATATATTTGCATGAAAAGATCAAAATTGTAGGAAAATCAAAGTATGTGCAAGTAAATGTCAAGATATTATTTACCTTAAAAATGTGATCTCCATACATGTCATTGGCAAGGAGACGGTGCGCATGCCAACCCTGCATAGCACGTGCTGCAGCATCCCTTCTAATTCTTGCAGAAGATGATGCATTTACACCCTGCGAAACAGGAAACAAAATCATCAAGCTTACTAATGTTAGCAGGTGACAGCAAAACATTTTCGGCAATGTCAGATATCTTAAAGGCAGTCATTGAAATAGTTCCTATCTTAACATAAAACTGTGTTAATTTCGACTGTGAAATATATGTACACCAATCCAGCTCTGAGCCCGATAAATCTGTTAAACATTTATGGAAAGCAAGAATTCCTTTGACAATCAGAATTTGGTTGTCATTTACTTGGCATAGGTCACTAATGGCACATTGAAAAAAGGGATGCGAAGGGGATGAAATCTGTCGTTTCTGCTCACACACTGAGAACATATACCATATTTTCTGTGATTGTGTAGCTGCTAAGTTTGTTTCGAGTTCTGTTAGCCTCACTCTGGAAGCAACACATCATCCTAGTTGTTTTACACTATTTTTGGCGGGCACCTTCATATATACCAGGCATATGTAGTTTGCAAGTGGTGGGATTGACTGCCCTGTGCTAGGCCTGCTGGAAGTTGAGAGAAGAGCTTGTTTTGATAATAAGCTGATTAAAACTCGTGCTGAGTTAATCTGTTATGCTTGCTCCTTTACGAAATATTGGGCAGGGCTCCACTCAAGCCAAAGATCAATTGGTTCCTAAGCTTAATGAAGGCTGTGCGTCTTTACAGTTGCGCTGTGCTTGTGCACTTTTGATACCTTTTAAGTCTAAATAGATAGCAATTGCCTCTGTACGGTGGTTAGTTTTAGGTGATACCGCGCAAGCACTCAAGAGTTTTGTTATTTCCTTTTTGGTATGGTATACACTGAACTTGACATGTTCCCTTGGAATAGTGGAAGCAGGCATAATATTGTGTCATGTGGAAAATAGTTCAACAGGACAAGAAATCAGTGGCGACAGAACAAGAAGTCAGTATTTTTTTAATACAAATCTTAACATTTCCTTGATATTCAGTTAGATTGAAATATGAATTTGAAATCCTTAATATTTTAGACAGGGGCATGTCAACCCATTAAACTTTCATATGTGCACCAAACTAGAAAGTGAACTGCAAAAATTCATATATAGTTAAAACTCTACTTCCCAAGATAAATACCTCACGGTTTGTACCACCAGGTTGTGGTATAGCAGGTATTGATATTTTAAGCTGGCCAGTTCGTACTTTGTGTTTTTCATATTCAAGAAGTGCCTGAGTTGATAAGAAACAACAGTTAACAACAAATGAAGCAAATGCATAAACATAACATGCAAATACATAAGCTTAGAATAGTGTTTTTCTTTCTTTTATTCCATCCGAAAACTGACGAGGCGGCATCTCACAACAACAACAACAACAAAGCCTTTCAGTCCCAAACAAGTTGGGGTAGGCAAGAGTTGAAACCCACAACATATCGAAACCAAGTCATGGTTCTGGCACATAGATAGCTAACTTCCACGGACCCCTGTCTATGGCTAAATCTTTGGTGATATTCCAGTCCTTTAGGTCTCTCTTTACGGACTCCTCCCATGTCAAGTTTGGTCTACCCCGACCTCTCTTGACATTATCAGCACGCCTTAACCGTCCTCTACGCATGGGCGCTTCCTGGAGGCCTGCGCTGAACATGCCCAAACCATCGCAAACGATGTTGGACAAGCTTCTCTTCAATCGGCGCCACCCCAACTCTCTCACGTATATCACGAGATGGCATCTCACGAAATAAGGAGATTGAAGGATCTTAAGTCTTACATAAATACTCCCTCCGTCACATATTAATTGACGCTCAAGCGGATGTATCCAAACGTATTTCAGTGCTAGATACATCTGTTTGAGCGTCAATTAATATGGGACAGAGGAAGTAGCATCTACTCCCTCCCATCTGATTTGCTAGTCCCATCTCCAAAATCGCGGCAAGCAAGATGAAGCTAATTAAGTGGTTCTATGTCCTTTCCGGTTTAAACGGCTCACGTGTATCCCTAGATTGACAATTTGATCAACGTAACACGAGTTATATATCACAAAAGAATAGCCATTAGAAACTTCAAATGTTGTATTTTCTAATGGCATACCGTTTATGACATACAATTTGTACTGCATTTATCAAATTGTCGATCTAGGGTACAACACCTGGGCCTTCTAAACCAGAAAGGAGGAAGTAGACAACATACTAATGCTACATGCATATCCACCTGTCCCCTTCATGCATTAGTTGATTCCGCATCAAGAAACAAAATTTGACAGAATTTAATGTAGCCATAGCAAAAGTTTACCTATTCCTAAAGCAATGAGCCTTACAAAACGGAAAGTCAATCTTTTTTAGATGAGACTAAACAAACCAGAAGGGAGGGAGTATCAAATATGGAAGTAAAGTACAACAGTTTCTATGAAATGAAAAAGAAGCAAGTATTATAGTTATATCTGTTTGGTTCCTAAACCATTAAGAACACTAACTATTGCAGTGGATCCATTTCAGCTCCATATTTCTATTTGTAATAACCATCCTAGTAGGTTTTAATGGTATATAGCTTTTCGTTCAGCGAGTAAATTTACAGTAAAGCTCCATATGCCATAATATTGTTTCAAGAGAAACTGCTTCCCAGCTACAATAGTGGGGATGAGATGCGCTTGTGAGACAAGTACAACATGTAACAGAATTCTGCGAGCAATCTATCACCTTCTCGTAGAAAATTCGAAATGACCAAGACACCGTAGTGCAGGTCCTACAAAAGAACACAATAACAACAATCAGCTGACACAAAATTTAAATCTTCACTGCAAACTCGTTTAACATGTATCGCTGGAAAAAAAGAAGCTTACTTTGGTGGCCTGAAAGTCTCTCCAACTTGACGCCATAGTTTACAAACTGTTACCTGAATAATCAAAATAAGCGTCGTGAATAACTATCAATGTTCAACGGAAAGATACTACAGTATTTATAATACAAGATGAGCAGTGGATTCTGCACAAAAGCACAGTATCCTTAAATTTGTTATATCATCGGTGAGCTACTTGCTAGTTATTGCATTCATTGGTGGAACATGTGGAGGAACTTCAACGCTTTCACGGTACTAAAAAATCACTCTGTAGTATCGGGATTCGGGAGCGTGTCCAGTCTGTGCCTGTTCAGTTGTGCAATGAAAAGGAAATCATTGATACCTGCTCATGGCCTCCCAGGTGAGCGACCTGCCTCCACAACCTGGAACAGAACAGCGCAAGGAACTTCATTAAGTTCGTTTAGACGAGAAAATGTGGTTCGAGTAGCTCGGAGAAACGAGAGGGGTGCGCACTTGAGGCAGTTGAGGCCCTTGCCGTAAAACTTGGGCGGCTTGAACTCGAGGCTGTGCTCCCTGTGGAAGCGCTCCAGCTCAGACATGAAGGCCGCCTGCTCCTCCTCCGTCCCGGAGTCGTGACCCTCGAGGAAAGGGTCGGGCTCCACCGGCTGCTGGCTGGCGCACTGCGCCATCCCGGCCGACCCGTCGCCCTCCGTCTTCACCTCCGCCCTCGGCGACGCATCAGGGGTGGAGTCGTCGTCCTCGTCCTCGTCATCCTCCTCATCGTCATCATCTTCGTCGTCGTCGTCGTCCTCGCCGTCCCCCTCATCGCCGTCGTGGCTCATGGCGTCCTCGCCGTTGGTCTCCACCCTCACGCTCACGGCCTCCTCCCCGGCGTGGGGCGGCGCGGTCTCCCCGCGGTCCCCCGCATTGGGCAGCCCCGCCCGATCCGGGGAGCGCTCGCCGTCGCCGTCGCTGTTCGTTTCGGGGGACGGGGGCGCGTCCTGGAACTCGTCGGCCACGGGCGGCTCCTCCTCCTTCGCGGCCCGCGGGAGGGGGTGGCGCGGCTCGTCGTCACCGTCGGCGCGCGGGAGGTCGCGGTCGGAATCGGCGCCGTCGCTCATCGCGGCACGGGGGAGGAGGAGTGCGAATGGGCGGCTGCTATTTTCGCGGTTTGCACCGAGGGGGGAGAGGAGCGGAGAGAGGGAGGGAGGGGGGAGGAGGGGTAGAGAGGTGGCGACTCGCACGGGAAGGCAAGGGACGGAGAAGAGAGCAGAGAAGGATGGATCTCCACGGCTTGCGATGGATGGAGGGACGGACGGGAGCCAGATTCTTCTCTCTCGCGGCCCGTCGGAACCGTAGGCCCATCCACCCTGTCAGTGATTCCTCCTGGGCTAGGCCCACTACTGTTTTGCTCACTAGTAGGTTTTGTAAAGGACCTTGATCGGAATTTAAGCATGGCAATCCGAACGTTTTTTATGATACTTTAGTTGTCGTGAGGTGACAAGTTTAGTTGGTATCATTTCCGTTTGCAAAAACATCAAGATTGCGGAAAGTCCATCAAAACTCTCTGATGACTACGAGTGGTTAAGGACCAACATCAAGCTAGAGAGATTCAATCGAAACTCTGATAACAACAAGTGGGTAAGGTCCTTAAGGTACCCTAATGAAAACTCGGGTGCATCGTCTAGGTTTCCAAGTTTGATCGCCGTCGCCAACTGCTCTTGTTCTCATTAGCGATTGTTCCCGTGATAGTCTTGATATGTCTCTTTGGTCCTCGTCCCTGCTCGTAGTCTCCATTGTTTTTCTCGTCCCCGTCAAAACCCTAGAAAATCCATCCGTCGTTCTAGACCTTTCGCGTGTGGCTAAAGTACGTGATCGTAATACACCAAAACTAGATAGAGTTTTGGACTACAATTTGCAAAAAGGAGTACGGATGGGGTGGAAGTAATGTTGTGTGGACTAAAACTGGCGGTTGCGTAGAAGAAGGGGGTCAACGCCGGGTGGAGAGATTTTGGCAAAGTGGACGGTGGAAGCAAAGGTGGTGGGGAAGTTGATAGCCCAGAAACCCGCCTACGCATAAGCAATAGCAAATGCACTTGGTCCGATCTAGTGGTCGATGAAGGTATTGACTGCAAGTTCACGATGAGAATAGGTTTTTGATCACTTTCCATCAAGAATAAGCGAAAAACGAAAGGTTGTGGATGGAGGAACTTTGATGTTTGATATAGATCTCATTGTAATGGAGGAGTATGTAGCTATCAAGTCTATAGAGGAGTATAAATTTAGCAATATTCCCATATGGGTTCTGATATGATGAGCAGTGATACGGTGGAGTCCTTGGGGAAATGGATGGCTTGGAAAATGAGGTGGAAAGACAGTTCATATGTATAAAAGTGAGGCTGGATATTAGGATCTCACTGCTCCATGAAAAACTAGTTTATTTTGTTGTGGGAGTTGATGTGACAGAAAGGAGATAATAAAGAAGTGGCGTGGATTTGAATATGAGTATCTACCAGACTTTTATTTCATATGTGGGATCATTGGGCATGTTGAAATGGAGTGTAAGATAATTGGGCCCTGGCGTGCTTGCTCGGGTGTCTTTATTGAATCTTTTAGTTTCTTTTTTTTATCACTAGTTGGTTTATAAAACAAAATTACAAAAAATGGAAGTGAAGTTGCATCATATTCTTAATCTTTATGAAGTCTTTCTTCAAAATGCGGATTCTGATAATTGCTATTAAGTGTTAAAAACAGAATTTAACACAATGTTTGGTGTGAGTTCCTTTAATGGTAAGAATGATTGCAATGATATTAGTATGAATTCTTTTAATATCCATGATGCTAATGATACGCAAAGCCATAAGTTTGGGAATGTCATGTTTGATGAAGATGTTATTTTTAATCCTCCTACTTTTGATGAGCAAATTTATTATGATGATAGCATGTCTCCTATTTATGACGACTGCAATGATGAAAGTGGTTTAGGATGAGTGTCAACTTTAAGTGATAATTATCCCACTATTTTTTAGGGTGTTGAATCTTATTGAAATAATGATAAAAGTGGATTTGGAGAGGTCATGGCTTTATTTAATGTTGAATCTATTGGAAATATGCCCTAGAGGCGATAATATCGTATTATTATATTTCCATTATTCATAACTAAGATTTTATATTTCATGTTATAATTGCTATATGATCCTGGAATATGCGATTTAGTGGAAAACTCATATGCACGTGTGAAATGATAAACGATAAACAATAGGTTCCTAGTCTCGCCTCTAAGATTGGCTCAAGTGTTGTTGGTGATCACGTTTTTTGAATCTTAGGATATAGTTAAGTGTAACGATAGTCCTAAAACAACATTGAGAGTATGACGTTAGAAGAATTATCATATTGAATCGACCCGAACTTGTCTGTTATACTTTGTGATTATATCGTCTGAGATCATTTGTTATAACACGGAGTGTTAGCATGTGTTTTAGTTCCTCAGACCATGAGAGTGTCTCAGTCACTTCCTACCAGACGGTAGACTTTGGGGTTGCTCAAACGTCATCTGTAACAAGGTGATCATGACGACAACTTTCAGGCTCACCGGAAAGTTTGAAAAGTGATTGGATAGCTCGAGAGTGGGATTTGCCCCTCTAGTGATGAAGATATATTCTTAGGGCCCTCTCGGTGTGACGACATCCATCATTGTTTTGCCAGACATGGGTGACTACTTCACATAGATGTCAGAACACGTTAACGAGAAAGAAAAATGAAACCGATAACAGTAGCAACGGTATAGTGAGCATGGTGATGACTTAGGAGGATACCGATGCACACCGGGTTTTGTATAGTATTGCAAAAAGCAAAGCACATGATAACCGAAGGTTCACTCGAATATCATTCATGTAATCATAGGGATCGATATGGATGTCCATGGCTGAAAGTGCAACTATCCCTGGGTGGTTTTGGTAATTCCTAACAACATATAGCTCACTGAGCTAATGTTATTTCAAGATAAACATTTCAGGAAAGCTCAATGATTGGCATGGCATGGATGAGAAAAGTGGACCCCTCAAAATGCTAAGGACAAAGGATTGGCTCAAGCTCAAAGCTCAGGACTCTACATTTTTCATTTTAAGTGATCCAAGATCACATTGAGTCCATAGGAAAATCCAATACTATCAAGAGGGGGTGAGGTGTTGCTTAATGAGTTTCTTGCTCGAAGTGCTTAGTGATATGCTCCAAAAACCCTCAACTACTTTCTCATGTCCACATATGTCCCAAACCAAAAGTCAAACTCGGCCCCATCGAAATTGTCTATCCGGCGCCACCGCGTTCTCTTGACACAGCCACTGCCAGAAACCCTAGTCTTTCCGGTCTCACCGATAGGGATCTCGGTCTCACCGAGATGGGATTGTAATCTCTCTGTTTCCCTTCATAACGTTTCGGTCAAACCGAGATGAGCGATCGGTCCCACCGAGATTGCAATCCAAACACTCTGTTTCCCTTTCGTAACGTTTCGGTCCAACCAAGATGAGCGAATCGGTCCCACCGAGTTTGCCTGACCAACTCTCTGTTTGACTATTACCAAAATCGGTCTCACCGAGTTTGTGTAATCGGTCTCACCAAGTTTGTGTAATCGGTCTCACCGAGATTACGTTATGCCCTAACCCTAACTAAATCGGTCTCACCGAGTCGACCTGTCGGTCCCACCGAAAATCCTAACGGTCACATTATGAACTAAATAGGTCTGGCCGAGTTTGGTAAATTGTGTGTAACGGTTAGATTTTGTGTGGAGGCTATATATACCCCTCCACCCACTCTTCATTCGTGGAGAGAGCCATCAGAACATGCCTACACTTCCAACATACATTTTCCGAGAGAGAACCACCTACACTTGTGTTGAGGTCAAGATACTCCATTCCAACCACATAAATCTTGATCTCTAGCCTTCCCCAAGTTGCTTTCCACTCAAATCATCTTTCCACCAAATCCAATCCTATGAGAGAGAGTTGAGTGTTGGGGTGACTATCATTTGAAGCACAAGAGCAAGGAGTTCATCATCAACACACAATTTGTTACTTCTTGGAGAGTGGTGTCTCCTAGATTGGCTAGGTGTCACTTGGGAGCCTCCGTCAAAATTGTGGAGTTGAACCAAGGAGTTTGTAAGGGCAAGGAGATCGCCTACTTCGTGAAGATCTACCCGAGTGAGGCAAGTCCTTCGTGGGCGACGGCCATGGTGGGATAGACAAGGTTGCTTATTCGTGGACCCTTCGTGGGTGGAGCCTCCGAGACTCAAAGCAACTGCTACCCTTCGTGGGTTGAAGTCTCCATCAATGTGGATGTACGATAGCACCACCTATCGGAACCACGGATAAAAAATCTCCGTGTCAACATTGCGTTTGCTCCCTCAAACTCCTCCCTTTACCTTCATATGCAATTGTGTTACATTTCGCTGCTATACTCTTAGAATTGCATGTGTAGGTTGTTTGCTTGACTTGTGCTAAGTTGCTAAAATCTGCCAAGAACTAAAATTGGGAAAAGGCTAGATTTTTATTTGGTCAAGTAGTCTAATCACCCCCCTCTAGACATACTTTCGATCCTACAAGTGGTATCAGAGCTTTGGTCTCCATTTGCTTTGATTTCCGTAGCTTTTGGTGGTCATAGCCTTGGTTTCACAACCTAGGAGAGTATGGCGTCTAGCGAGGGAAATTACCACCGTAGAGGTCCTTACTTTGATGGTACAAATTTTGCTAGTTGGAAGCATAAGATGAAAATGCATATTCTTGGACATAACCTGGCCGTTTGGGCTATTGTGTGTATTGGCTTGCAAGGTGAATGCTTTGATGGTAGAGAACCAAACCGTGAAGCTACCGCGGAAGAGTTGAAGATGTTTGAAAGGATCGATATAGTTGACTAGAGGGGGGGTGAATAGGCAACTAACAATTTTTAGCTTTTTTTAACAATTTAAACTTTGCATCAAAGTAGGTTGTCTAGATATGCAACTAAGTGAGCAACCTATATGATGCAACAATGATAAGCACACTAGCAAGCAAGGGATATAACACAAATAAGCTTGCATAAGTAAAGGCACGAGATAACCAAGAGCGGAGCCAGTGGAGACGAGGATGTGTTACCGAAGTTTCTTCCCTTTGAGGGGAAGTACGTCTCCGTTGGAGCGGTGTGGAGGCACAATGCTCCCCAAGAAGCCACTAGGGCCACCGTATTCTCCTCACGCCCTCACACAATGCGAGATGTCGTGATTCCACTATTGGTGCCTGTCGGTGTCAAAACCGGCGGATCTCGGGTAGGGGGTCCCAAAATGTGCGTCTAGGCGAATGGTAACAGGAGACAAGGGACACGTTGATTTTACCCAGGTTCGGGCCCTCTCGATGGAGGTAAAACCCTACTCCTGCTTGATTAATATTGATGATATGGGTAGTACAAGAGTATATCTACCACGAGATCAGAGAGGCTAAACCCTAGAAGTTAGCCTATGGTATGATTGTTGTTCGTCCTACGGACTAAAACCCTCCGGTTTATATAGACACCGGATAGGGTTAGGGTTACACAGAGTCGGTTACAATGGTAGGAGATCTACATATCCGTATCGCCAAGCTTGCCTTCCACGCCAAGGAGAAGTCCCATCCGGACACGGGACGAAGTCTTCAATCTTGTATCTTCATAATCCAGGAGTCCGGCCAACGGTGATAGTTTGGCTATCCGGACACCCCCTAATCCAGGACTCCCTCAGTAGCCCCTGAACTAGGCTTCAATGACGACGAGTCCGGCGCGCATATTGTCTTCGACATTGCAAGGAGGGTTCCTCTTCCGAATACTTCATAGAAGATTTTGAACACAAGGATAGTGTCCGGCTCTGCAAAACAAGTTCCACATAGCACCGTAGAGAGAATAACTTTTGCACAGATCTTCGACGTATTCATGGCGCGTGACATCACACCACGGCCGTGCCTTTATACGAATCGCTTTTCTCGCTCCACCTCAGCGTGTTTAGCGAGGTGGTTTCCTTGGCACGCCTTATCAAAGCGAAGATCGTGCCCCTTATTCCGGGATTCTCATCAATACGGACGTAGGTAACCCAACCGCGCCATTGATTACGGCGCTTGGGAGATAAGCGAAGTTTTACCAGTCAAGCGGGGGCGATAGCTTCGTCCATCCATATAAGGGATAAGGATCCACCTTTTCACCCACGCCTTCTTCCTCCTTTGCTCATCCATTTCCAAGACTCGAGCTCCAACGCCTAAGTCCGCACATCCCTCCTCAACCTCCTCCAGCCATGTCCGGAGCGGGAGGCAAGTGGATGGTCTCCTCCGTCACGGAGGGACAAGTCAAAAGCTGCGGAAGGCGGATACTTGTCTAGCGACATCACAGACTCCCCCCGACGCTGGGCAGCTCATTCCCACCCCAGGCCCCATGAGAGGGTGGTGTTCCTCACCCACTTCCTCCATGGCTAGGTTTTCCACTTCACCCATTTGTCCGGGGCTCATGTTCTACTACGGCCTGGACTTCCACGATCCGCCCCGAACTTCATCCTCAACATCTCGGCGTTCATCGTTGTGTGCGAGGCCTTCCTCTGCATCCAGCCCCACTTCGCTTATGGTCAAGACCTTCAATGTCAAGCGAAGGTAGTGGGCGGCCGCCAAGCGGAATGCGGAGGCGCCATGGTTGGCAAGATGGCCAAAGTCCTATGGCTCGAGGGCTCCTTTGTGGAGACCATAAAGGGGTGGCAATCGGGGTGATTCTACATCACCGAGCCGCGCGACTCTCAATGGGCGGCGGCCCCCGAATTCTGATCTGGCTCCCCCACACGGCTCACGTCATGGAAAGAGATGGGCCCGACGGGGTGATTCGAAGAGCTGTCCGACTCCAAACCAAGCGTCCCGAACTCGTGGACAAGAATCTCAAGCTTGTCAATGTAATCCAGTGATGCTCATCCGCGGATTCTCCCATGCCAAGAACGGGCCTTCAAATTGTGGGAGTTCGATCCCACAACACCAAACTCGAAAAGGCTCTTCGACACTACGCACGAAGATGCCCGGAAGGTGCTGTTCAAGGGCGCCGAGGCTCCCACATCCGCCATCAAGATCGCAGATTCAGCTCGCAGCGTCAAGCCAGCGAGGTAAGTTATTTTACCCTTTATGGGACTCTTTTTCATAGTTTGACTCTATGCGGGATCTAAAACTCCCTAACCTTTGACAGATCGGTTGAAGATGTCCGGACAGATTAACCGTCCGCCCCTTGCCGAAAAACCCAGCGGACGCCTCGATTGACGGAGTTGCTGGCTCCGGCACCTCACGTGGTGCCGGAGAAGAAGGCCAAGAAGGAGGCCACGGGACTCAAGGAGCGCCTGACGCCGGTGTTGTCGGACTCATCGTCCGACGACTCGAGGCGGAATCAAGGAAATATGCCCTAGAGGCAATAATAAAGTTATTATTTATTTCCTCATATCATGATAAATGTTTATTATTCATGCTAGAATTGTATTAACCGGAAACATAATACATGTGTGAATACATAGACAAACATACAGTCACTAGTATGCCTCTACTTGACTAGCTCATTAATCAAAGATGGTTATGTTTCCTGACCATAGACATGTGTTGTTATTTGATTAATGGGATCACATCATTAGGATAATGATGTGATTGACTTGACCCATTCCGTTAGCTTAGCACTTGATCGTTTAGTATGTTGCTTTTGCTTTCTTCATGACTTATACAAAGTTCCTGCAACTATGAGATTATGCAACTCCTGCTTACGGAGGAACACTTTGTGTGCTACCAAACGTCACAACGAATCGGGTGATTATAAAGGTGCTCTGTGTGTCTCCAAAAGTATATGTTGAGTTGGCATAATTGAGATTAGGTTTTGTCACTCCGATTGCTCGGAGAGGTATCTCTGGGCCTTCTCGGTAATACTCATCACCTAAGCCTTGCAAGCATTGTAACTAATGAGTTAGTTATGAAATGATGTATTACGATCGAGTAAAGAGACTTGCCGGTAACGAGATTGAACTAGGTATTGGATACCGACGATCGAATCTCGGGCAAGTAACATACCGATGACAAAGGGAACAACGATGTTGTTATGCGGTTTGACCGATAAGGATCTTCAGAGAATATGTAGGAACCAATATGAACATCTAGGTTACTTTATTGGTTATTGACCGAGAATAGTTCTAGGTCATGTCTACATAGTCCTCGAACCCGTAGGGTCCGCACGCTTAACGCTACGATGACAGCTTTATTATGAGTTTATAAGTTTTGATGAACCAAGTTTGTTCGAGTCCCTGATGTGATCACGGACATGACGAGGAGTCTCAAATGGTCGAGACATAAAGATCGATATATTGGAAGCCTATGTTTGACTTCGAAAGGTTCCGGATGAAATCGGATTTTACCGAACACCGGGGTTACTGGAACCCTCCCGGGGTCAATGGGCCTTGATGGGCCATAAGGGAGAAGAGGAGGGTCGGCCAGGGGCAGGCGCGCCTCTCCCCCTAGTCCGAATAGGACAGGAGAGGGGGCGCCTTCCTCTTCCCCTCCCCAAGTCCTAATCCAACTAGGAAGGGGGGAGTCCTACTCCCGTGGGAGTAGGACTCCTCCGCGCCTCCTCCTAGGGCCGGCCGCACCCCTTGCTCCTTTATATACGGGGCAGGGGGCACCCCATGACACACAAGTTGATCTACGGATCGCCTTAGCCGTGTGCGGTGCCCCTCCACCATATTCCACTTCGTCATATCGTCATGAGCTTAGGCGAAGCCTCGCGCCGTAGAGTCATATCGTCGGGAGCTTAGGCGAAGCCCTGCGTCGGTGGAGCATCATCATCGCCACCACCCGTCGTCTTGACGGAACTCATCCCCGACGCTTATCGGATCGGAGCCCGGGATCGCCATCGAGCTGAACGTGTGCTGAACTCGGAGGTGCCGTATGCTCGGTACTTGGATCGGTCGGATCGTGAAGACGCACGACTACATCAACCGCGTTGTTATAACGCCTCGCCACGGTCTCACGAGGGTACGTGGACATACACTCCCTCTCGTTGCTATGCCATCACCATGGTCTTGCGTGTGCGTAGGATTTTTTTGAAATTACTACGCTCCCCAACAAAGGGCATCCGAGCCAGGTTTTATGCGTTGATGTCATATGCACGAGTAGAACACAAGTGAGTTGTGGGCGATATAAGTCATACCGCTTACCAAAGATGTCATACTTTGGTTCAGCGGTATTGTGAGATGAAGCGCCCGACCGACATTACGCCAGACGCTTACGCGAGACTGGTTTCACCGCTTGAGCACTCGTTGCTTAAAGGTGACCGGCGGTGTCTGCTTTCTCACTTTAGTTGAACTGAAAGTGGCTACGCCCGGTCCTTGCGAAGGTTAAAACAGCACCAACTTGACAAACTATCGCTGTGGTTTTGATGCGTAGGTAAGAACGGTTCTTGCTCAGCCCGTAGCAGCCACGTAAAACTTGCAACAACAAAGTAGAGGACGCCTAACTTGTTTTTGCAGGCATGGTGTGATGTGATATGGTCAAGACGTGATGCTATATTTTATTGTATGAGATGATCATGTTTTGTAACCGGTTATCGGCAACCGCAGGAGCCATATGGTTGTCACTTTATTGTATGAAATGCAAAGCCATGTAATTGCTTTACTTTATCACTAAGCAAGAGCGATAGTCGTAGAAGCAATAGTTGGCGAGACGACAACGATGCTACGATGGAGATCAAGGTGTCGCGCCGGTGACAATGGTGGTCATGACGGTGCTTGGAGATGGAGATCACAAGCACAAGATGATGATGGCCATATCATATCACTTATATTGATTGCATGTGATGTTTATCCTTTATGCATCTTATCTTGCTTTGA
Organism: Aegilops longissima; assembly: GCA_021605205.1. NCBI lineage: Eukaryota > Viridiplantae > Streptophyta > Magnoliopsida > Poales > Poaceae > Aegilops > Aegilops longissima. The sequence continues at coordinate 507,904,095 of CM038681.1, forward strand.
TTGACGGTAGCATTATAAGATGATCTCTCACTAAAATTATCAAGAAGTGTTCTCCTGAGTATGCACCGTTGCTAAAAGTTCAGAGTGCCTGCACACCACGTGATGATCGGGTGTGATAAGCTCTCGTCCATCTACAACGGGTGCAAGCCAGTTTTGCACACGCAGAATACTCAAAGTTAAACTTGACGAGCCTAGCATATGCGATATGGCCTCGGAACACGGAGACCGAAGGTCGAGCGTGAATCATATAGTAGATATGATCAACATAGTGATGTTCACCATTGAAAACTACTCCATCTCACGTGATGATCGGTTATGGTTTAGTTGATTTGGATCACGTAATCACTTAGATGACTAGAGAGATGTCTGCCTAAGTGGGAGTTTTTAATATGATTAATTGAACTTAAATTTATCATGAACTTAGTACCGATAGTATTTTGCTTGTCTATGTTTATCGTAGATAGATGGCTCGTGCTGTTGTTCCGTTGAATTTTAATGCTCCTTAAGAAAGCAAAGTTGAAAGATGATGGTAGCAATTACACGGACTGGGTCCATAACTTGAGGATTATCCTCATTGCTGCACGTAAGAATTACGCCCCGAAGCACCGCTGGGTGCCAGCCCTTTGAGAGCAACGCCGAAGTTGTGAACGTCTGGCGAGCAAAGTCGATGACTACTCCATAGTTCAAGGTGCCATGCTTTACGGCTTAGAACTGGTCTTCAACGACGTTTTGAACGCCATGGGGCATATGAGATGTTCCAGAGTTGAAGTTAATATTTCAAGCAAATGCCCGGATTGAGAGATATGAAGTCTCCAATAAGTTCTATAGCTGCAAGATGGAGGAGAATAGTTCATCAAGGAGCACATACTCAAAATGTCCGGTATAATAATCACTTGATTCAACCGGGAGTTAATCTTCCGGATGATAGTGTCATTGATGAATTCTCCAATCATCGCCACCAAGCTACAAGAGCTTCGTGATGAACTATAATATGCAAGGGATGACTAAGACAATTCTGAGCTCTTCGCAATGCTAAAAGCAGCGGAGGTAGAAATCAAGAAAGAGCATCAAGTGTTGATGGTCAACAAGACCACTAGTTTCAAGAAAAGGGCAAAGGGAAGAAGAAGGAAACTTCAAAAGAACAACAAGAAAGTTGCTGCTCAAGATAAGAAACCCAAGTCTGGACCTAAGCCTGAAATCGAGTGTTTTTTACCGCAAGCGCATCGACATCGGAAGCGGAACTGCCCCAAGTATTTGGCGGATAAGAAGGATGGCAAGGTGAACAAAGGTATATGTGATATACATGTTATTGATGTGTACCTTACTAGAGCTCGTAGTAGCACTGGTATTTGATATCGGTTACTTGCTAATATTTGCAACTCAAACAGGACTACGGAATAGGCGAGCACCGCAAAGGACGAGGTGACGATGCGCGTGGGAAACGGTTCCAAAGTCAATGTGATCGCGGTCGGCATGCTACCTCTACATCTACCTTCGGATTAGTTTTAGACCTAAATAATTGTTATTTGGTGCCATCGCTGAGCATGAACATTATATCTGGATCTTGTTTAATGCGAGACGGTTATTCATTTAAATCAGAGAATAATGGTTGTTCTATTTATATGAGTAATATCTTTTATGGTCATGCACCCTTGAAGAATGGTCTATTCTTGTTGAATCTCGACAGTAGTGATACACATATTCATAATGTCGAAGCCAAAAGATGTAGAGTTGATAATGATAGTGCAACTTATTTGTGGTAATCGCCGCTTAGGTCATATCGGTGTAAAACGCATGAAGAAACTCCATACAGATGGACTTTTGGAATCACTTGATTATGAATCACTTGGTACTTGCGTAACCGTGCCTCATGGGCAAGATGACTAAAACACCGTTCTCCGGTTGTATGGAGAGAGCAACAGATTTGTTGGAAATCATACATACAGATGTATGTGGTCCGATGAATGTTGAAGCTCGTATGGATATCGTTATTTTCTCACCTTCACAGATGATTTAAGCAGATACGGGTATATCTACTTAATGAAGCATAAATCTGAAACATTTGAAAAGTTCAAAGAATTTCAGAGTGAAGTTGAAAATCATCGTAACAAGAAAATAAAGTTTCTACGATCTGATCGTGGAGAAGAATATTTGAGTTACGAAGTTTGGTCTACATTTGAAGCAATGCGGAATAGTTTCGCAACTCACGCCACCGGAACACCACAGCGTAATGGTGTGTCCGAATGTCGAATCGTATTTTACTAGATATGGTGCGATCTATGATGTCTATTTCGATTTACCGCTATCGCTTTTGGGGTTATGCTTTAGAGACGGCCGCATTCACGCTAAATAGGACACCGTCAAAATCCGCTGAGACGACACCTTATGAACTATGGTTTGGCAAGAAACCAAAGTTGTCGCTTCGAAAGTTTGGGGTTGCGATGCTTATGTGAAAAAGCTTCAACCCGATAAGCTTGAACCCAAATCGAAAAATGTGTCTTCATAGGATACCCAAAGGAGACAATTGGGTATACCTTCTATCACAGATCCAAGGCAAGACATTCGCTGTTAAGAATGGATCCTTTCTAGAGAAGGAGTTTCTCTCGAAAGAAGTGAGTGGGAGGAAAGTAGAAATTGATGAGGTAACAGTACCAGCTCCCTTATTGGAAAGTAGTTCATCACAAGAATCAGTTTCTGTGACACCTACACCAGTTAGCGAGGAAGATAATGATAATGATCATGAAACTTCAGATCAAGTTGTCACTGAACTTCGTAGATCAACCAGAATAAAATCCACACCAGAGTGGTATGGTAATCCTATTCTGGAAATCATGCTACTAGATCATGGTGAACCTACGAACTATGAAGAAGCGATGGTGAGCCCAGATTCGCAAAATGGCTTGAAGCCATGAAATCTGAGATGGGATCCATGTATGAGAACAAAGTATGGATTTTGGTTGACTTGCCCGATGATCGGCAAGCAATAGAGAATAAATGGATTTTTAAGAAGAAGACCGACGACGACGGTAATGTTATCACATAAAAGCTCGACTTGTTGCAAAAGGTTTTCGACAAGTTCAAGGAGTTGACTACGATGAGACCTTCTCACCAGAAGCGATGCTTAAGTCTGTCTCAATCATGTTAGCAATCGCCGCATTTTATGATTATGAAATATGGCGATGGATGTCAAACTGCATTTCTGAATGGATTTCTGGAAGAAGAGTTGTATATGATGCAACCGAAGGTTTTGTCGATCCTAAAGGAGCTAACAAAGTGTGCAAGCTCCAACGATCAATCTATGGTCCGGTGCAAGCCTCTCGAGTTGGAATAAACGCTTTGATAGTGTGATCAAAGCATATGGTTTTATATGCACTTTTGGAGAAGCCTGTATTTACAAGAAAGTGAGTGGGAGCTCAGTAGCATTTCTAATATTATATGTGGACGACATATTGTTAATTGGAAATGATATAGAATTTCTGGATAGCATAAAAGGATACTTGAATAAAAGTTTTTCAATAAAGGACCTCGGTGAAGCTGCTTATATATTGGGCATCAAGATCTATAGAGATAGATCAAGACGCTTAATTGACTTTCACAAAGCACATACCTTGATAAGGTTTTGAAGAAGTTCAAAATGGATCAGCAAAGAAAGGATTTTACCTGTATTATAAGGTGTGAAATTGAGTCGACTCAATGCCCGACCACAATGAGAAGATAGAGAGAAAATGAAAGATGTTCCTATGCTTCAGCCATAGGCTCTATCATGTATGCAATGCTGTGTACCGACCGACGATGCTTAGCAATAAGCTTGGCAGGAAGGTACCTAAGTAATCCAGAGTGGATCATCGGACAAAGGCCAAGAACATCCCGAAATACCAAAAGGACTAAGGATATGTTTCTCGTGTATGGAGGTGACAAAGAGCTAGTCGTAAAGGGTTACGCCGATGCAAGTTTTGACACCGATCCGACGATTCTAAATCGCAAACCGGATACGTATTTTTATTAAACGGTGGAGCTGTAAGTTGGTGCAGTTCTAAACAAAGCGTCGTGGCGGGATCTACATGTGAACCGGAGTACGTAGCTGCTTCATAAGCAGCAAATGAAGGAGTCTGGATGAAGGAGTTCATTTCCGATCTAGGTGTTATACCTAGTGCATCGGAACCAATGAAGATCTTCTGTGACAATACTGGTGCAATTGCCTTGGCAAAGGAATCCAGATTTCACAAGAGGACCAAGCATATCAAGAGACGCTTCAATTCCATTCGGGACCAAGTCCAAGTGGGAGACATAGAGATTTGCAAGATACATACGGATCTGAATGTTGCGACCCGCTGACTAAGCCTCTTCCACGAGCAAAACATGATCAGCACCAAGACTCCATGGGTGTTAGAATCATTCTCGTGTAATCTAGATTATTGACTCTAGTGCAAGTGGGAGATCAAGGAAATATGCCCTAGAGGCAATAATAAAGTTATTATTTATTTCCTCATATCATGATAAATGTTTATTATTCATGCTAGAATTGTATTAACCGGAAACATAATACATGTGTGAATACATAGACAAACATACAATACTAGTATGCCTCTACTTGACTAGCTCATTAATCAAAGATGGTTATGTTTCCTACCATAGACATGTGTTGTTATTTGATTAATGGGATCACATCATTAGGAGAATGATGTGATTGACTTGACCCATTCCGTTAGCTTAGCACTTGATCGCTTAGTATGTTGCTTTTGCTTTCTTCATGACTTATACAAAGTTCCTCAAGAACTATGAGATTATGCAACTCCCATTTACCGAGGAACACTTTGTGTGCTACCAAACGTCACAACGTAATTGGGTGATTATAAAGGTGCTCTACAGTGTCTCCAAAAGTATATGTTGAGTTGGCATAATTCGAGATTAGGTTTTGTCACTCCGATTGTCGGAGAGGTATCTCTGGCCTTCTCGGTAATACTCATCACCTAAGCCTTGCAAGCATTGTAACTAATGAGTTAGTTATGAAATGATGTATTAAAGAACGAGTAAAGAGACTTGCCGGTAACGAGATTGAACTAGGTATTGATACCGACGATCGAATCTCGGGCAAGTAACATACCGATGACAAAGGAACAACGATGTTGTTATGCGGTTTGACCGATAAGGATCTTCGTAGAATATGTAGGAACCAATGTGAACATCCAGGTTCCTTTATTGGTTATTGATCGAGAATAGTTCTAGGTCATGTCTACATAGTTCTCGAACCCGTAGGGTCCGCACGCTTAACGTTACGATGACAGTTTATTATGAGTTTATAAGTTTTGATGAACCGAAGTTTGTTCGAGTCCCGGATGTGATCACGGACATGACAAGGAGTCTCAAATGGTCGAGACATAAAGATCGATATATTGGAAGCCTATGTTTGACTTCGGAAAGGTTCCGATGAAATCGATTTTACCGAACACCGGGGTTACTGAACCCTCCCGGGGGGTCAATGGGCCTTGATGGGCCATAAGGGAGAAGAGGAGGGCCGGCCAGGGCAGGCCCCCCCCCCCTAGTCCGAATAGGACAAGGAGAGGGGGCGCGGCGCCCCCCTTCCTCTTCCCCCTCCCCAAGTCCTAATCCAACTAGGAAAGGGGGGGTCCTACTCCCGGTGGGAGTAGGACTCCTCCGCCCTCCTCCTAGGGCCGGCCGCACCCCCTTGCTCCTTTATATCTGAGGCGGGGGGCACCCCATGACACACAAGTTGATCTACGGATCGCTCCTTAGCTGCAGTGCGGTGCCCCTCCACCATATTCCACTTCGGTCATATCGTCATGAGCTTAGGCGAAGCCTGCTGCGCCGGTAGAGTCATATCGTCGCGAGCTTAGGCGAAGCCCCGCGTCGCTGGAGCATCATCATCGCCACCACACCGCCAGGCCGACGGAACTCATCCCCGACGCTTTGCTGGATCGGAGCCCGGGATCGCCATCGAGCTGAACGTGTGCTGAACTCGGAGGTGCCGTGCATTCGGTACTTGGATCGGTCGGATCGTGAAGACGCACGACTACATCAACCGCTGTTGTTATAACGCTTCGCTTCGGTCTCACGAGGGTACGTGGACATACACTCTCCCCTCTCGCTATGCCATCACCATGGTCTTGCGTGTGCGTAGGAAATTTTTGAAATTACTACGCTCCCCAATGTAATCCTCCCCGAGGAGGAGGAGGAGGAAAGAAGCTTCTCCCCCAGCGGGGGGAGAGAAGAAAAGGAAGGCCGCCTCGACCGGGAGGCCGGAGGGTCCAAGAAAGGAAGGACCCTTCCTCTAGACTTCTCCACCAACGCCGACAACGACGAGGAGGAGTGGCCAACAAGGGCCAAGCCCCTGGCGAGATCGTAAGTGTTCGGACTCCTGAATAGCTCATGACTTTTTATTTGTCGCATAGTGTCTTCTAACGCCGAATATAACCATGTAGCCCGCCTAAGGACGCAGCTCGCCGCCTTCCGAAGCGGCTCCTTGATTCGCCGGATGTGAATAACACTTCACTTCCGACCGCCTCCTCTCCTCGTGAAGCGCATTTACACCGCGGTGGAGTCCCAAAAGGGGCCCAGCCAGGAGGAGGCGGTCCTGGAGGCGCCGCAAGGCGACCTCCTGGGCTCCGGGCGCAAAGTGGGCGAAACCCCATAGGGCTCTAAGTCCGGCCCTGTGCCGGACTCCGTACCGGAACCTTCAGTGGTTCCGAAGTCAGGCAAGCGGCCCCTTCGCAAGAGGCATTCACAATTTTTCGAGCTATACCCCACTATGGGTACATGAAGCTTAAAATGCCCAGACCCAACGGAATCATCACTCTCGCTAGTGATCCGAACATAGCACTCCACAACCAAAACAAGACAGCCGACTAGCCCTCGAGGCACTATCCGAAGCCCTAGCGGCCGAGGAACTCATCGCGATGCGCCCACGGTGAACATAGACGATGTGATACTTGATAAAAGATCCAAGTCCACCTCTTTAAACCAGCGGATTTAAAATAGTCAAATTCCAAGTCCACCCAACGGACCCGCAAAGACGGCCTCCATTGGGGCACAATTAAACCAGATGTCGACGCCAGCACTACGAGAATTTCTACGAGAAAATGGGACATTTTGCCCGGCACCCTTCAGATATGCCAGAATCCCACGCCGGCTGGCCGAGCACAGCCTAAATATCCTAAAAGGATTCAAGCTACCAAACAGGCTCTTCGGCGCTTTTCGAACCCAAGAGACATGCCATGGGAGAGGAGCTAGCCAAACTTCCGAAGCCGGATTCATCGTAGATATTAAATATCCGGACTGGCTAGCAAACCCGGTGATGGTACCAAAGAAGGATAAATCTCGGCGCCTATGTGTTGATTTCAAAGACCTTAATAAGGCTTGCCCAAAGGATCCCTTCCTCTCCTCGCATTGATCAAATTATCGACACTACAGCAGGACATGACTCGTTGTGCTTCCTCGACGCGTGCATCGGCTACCACCAAATCAAGATGGCGGAGCCCTACCAAGCTGCAACAGCATTCATCACTCCATACGCCCGCTCGCTTCAACACAATGCCCTTCGGCTAAAAAACACCGCGCAACATATCAGCGATGATTCGTATATGTCCGCAAACCAGATCGGCAAAACAAAGGAAGCATACGAGATGACGTGGTCACAAAACCAAGCATGTCGAAACTCTAGTAGACGATTTGAGGCTCACATTCGACAATCTTCAAAATATGACATCAAGCTCAATCCGAAAATGCGTCTTGGCGCTCCACCGGAAAGCTCTGGGCTTCATTGTGTCCGTAGAGGAATTGAAGCAAACCCAGCCAAGATCCGAGCTCTCACAATTGGATATTCCAAAAGACATCAAACAAATACAAAATTGATTTGGATGCGAGCGGCTCTAAGCTGCTTTATTTCCCGCTTGGGAGAAAAGGCGCACCTTTATCCGCCTCCTCCGCCGCACCAACACTTCGAGTGGACGGATGCCGCAATGGCCGGACTCAAGAGATAAAAGCCATATTGGCAACAACCGTCCTGGCCGCCCAACATGGGCGAACCAATGCTATTATACATTGCCGCAACACATCAAGTTGTCGGTAGCGGTGCTCGTTGTCGAACGAGAAACGGACGGACACCGTTCCTCTTCAAAGACCGGTTTATTATGTGTCCACCGTCCTCACTCCATGCAAGTACCGTACCCACATTATCAAAAGATAGCATACGCGTGTTCATGGCATCCCGGAAGCTGCGACACTACTTTCAAGAGTGTTCGATAACGGTAGCCTCCGGCACCTCTTAACGACATTATCAACAACCGCGACGCGACGGGCTGGATTGCTAAATGGGCCATAGAGCTCCTTCCATTCGACATAACCTACAAGCCACGACGAGCTATCAAGTCGCAGGTTTTGGCCAACTTCGGGGCGAATGGACCGTCAACTCCCTAAAGAGTACGGCGATACTCCAATTGATCATGCACTTTGACGGCTCCAAAATGTTAGCCGCCTGGGGCTGGCGTTGCCTTGACGCCCCAACCGGGACACAGTCCAATACGCCCTTCGATAATGTATACGGACTCCAACAACGCAGCGAATACGAGGCCCTTCGCACGCCTCCGGATGGCGCTCCATGGGCATTAAACGCCTAGAGGTGCGCGATTCAACCTCGCGATATCTCAAATAAACGAGACTTTGATGCCAAAGATCCGAAATGGCAGCATACCGCAATGCGGTCCTAAAATGTCAGCACGATTCAAGGGCTCAATTTCATCATATAGCCCGGATAACAACCAGGCGGCGGACATATTGGCACGCATCGGTGCAAAACGCGATGCCGCCCCGCCTAACATCTTTCTCGAACGGCTGTTCAAGCCATCCCTACTATGGGAAGGGAGTCCGCAATAATAATCCGACCCAACCGACCGCCTAACGCTGAACGCTCGACACAATCGGAGGCTCGCCACCGAGATAACACCTCCGCCCACGAAATAATGGCGGTTATCGCCTGTGGGACGAAACCATTCTTAGCCTACCTAACTAGGCAGAACTCCCGAAGACCAAAATGAGGCTCGCTGCATAGTACGGCGATCTAAAGCCTATAAATTCCATGAGGGAGAGCTTTATAAGAAAAGCACTACCGAGTGCTTCAAAGGTGTATCTTCAAGAGGAAGGGCGAAACCTCCGGCTGAAATTCATGCCGGACTGGTGGGCACCACGCCGCAGCCCGGCCCTTGTAGGTAAGGCCTTCCGACAGGATTTTATTGGCCGACGGCCCAGCAGATGCGCAGGACTTAGTCCAACGATCGCGCGGTTGCCAGCTTTTGCTAACCAAAGCCACATGCCACCCACCGCCTCAAAACTATACCCATCACCGGCCGTCATGTCCGGGGCTTGACATGGTTGGACCCCTTAAGGGAGGAACCCACAAGCAAAAATACCTATTGGTCATGGTGGATAAATTCACCAAATGGATAGAGGCCAAGCTCGTTAAAACGGCCGAATCCGACCGGTGATAGACTTGATATCGGGGTAGTGCACCGTTACGGTGTCCCCACAAGATCATCATCGATAACGGCACCAACTTCACGGCCGATGAGGTCAAATTATGGTGCAAAACATGGGCATCAAGCTCGACACGCCTCGCCTATCACCCTCAAACCAACGGTCAAGTCGAGCGAGCAAACGGTCTAATCATGAGCGGCATTAAACCCAGACTAGTGCGGTCCTCAAGGAATCTAACACGACCGGGTTGAGGAGCTCGACCAGACTGGGGCTGGACCATGCCAAATCAGACTACCGGATTCACACCATTTTTATGGTGTATGGCGCAGAGGCGCCTCTTGCCTCATGACATAATACATGACTCACCTCGCGTGCACATGTATGAAGAAAGAGAAGCCGAGCTCGATCGGCAAGACAGTTTGGACGATTGGAGGAGGAGCGCGACGTGGCAAAAGCTCGCTCCGCATTCTATCAACAAAGAGGCTCAAGATATCAAAGCAGGGAAGCACGGGCCAAAGCTTATAACATTGGCGAACTAGTTCTACGCTCACGGACAAGAAAAGGACAAACTCAAGCCCAAATGGGAAGGTCCTTCATCATCGACCAGGTCCCGACCGCAGAGCATACCGCTTATGGGCGATCGGATAACCGACTCGAGCCGAACCCATGGAACGCTGCCCGCCTCACGAAGATTCTACGCCTAAGCGCCGGACTCGAGTTCGCCTCCTTCCTTCGTCCACATTTTTTATTTTTGCTGTCTTTTATTTCTCTCCTTCCTCCTCCTTCTTCTTGAAGCCTTTAGAGGCTCGCTTGCGCTTTATTCGCAGATACTTGACGCTACTGTCGCGCCATTATACCTGGGGCTTTTTTACCGTGCTTATTTATACGGGCCTTATGCCCAATACATGCGCCAAACTTCCGCATGTACCTTTTATTCACCATTATATGCATCGATATGACTTAAGTTTTGGCCAAGCTGGGTTGTTCGACTCGTGGTTACCCCTCACGCTCCCGATTGTTCGCTAGGTGGTAAAGGAGCACCTCTGCGATTGTTATCGCTGGTCAGCCGGATGTGTACCTCGGACGGGTGAAGCCGAAAGCTAGCGTTCTTAAGGGAATATTCGGTCGGTGAACTGAAAGATGATTTTTAACTATTGACCCATCTGCCCCCAGATGATTTTCTGCTTTCCTAGTAGTTTTGACATGCACTTTAGGGCATGCACCCCAGCGAAAGGAACCCTTAACGGAACTATTCTCCCTGGAACATGTTTCTTACTATCCATGTAATATAAGATAACTAGTTGGGCACTTGTCTGATACATCAATAATGACCCCTACGCCTTGTCTCCATGCATACCCCGGTTCTTATATAACCACAACGGTATTCGGACACACTCCGGACTATTGGGTCCTGAGGTCGAAGCGAAAAGGTCCGCTATGACAAACGATCTACAATCCGGCTAGAAGACATTTTTCATGTCATATTTAATTACATAGTCAACTTGACTCATTGTATTCCTCCTCAATGCCATCTAATAGGCTATCTAATTTACAATCTTGTTGGAATACTTGGCCAATTCTACTTGGCCGACATTAAGCTCACAGGATCTCCTTCCCATCAGCCCCACAGTCCGACTCGCCATGTGGTTTGGGTCAGCCGTCGTACCACGCCTTTACCATGGCCTGTGCCTCCTGGCGCCTTTGACGGCAGGCCGATATCTTCCACAATGGAAGCGCCGTCTGCTCCTTGAAGCCGCTCTGCCAGCTCCCCAATGCCTTCGGCAGGAGATAGATGGCCACAAGGCCTGGCCGACGCTTTTCATCACCGCCGAACTCGCTCAGTAGCCGACGCAGTTTGGGAAGAAGATCACCCAAGAATCGGGCATCTCGCCTTCGTGACGACACTCGTGAGCAAACCTATATACATGTTTATGTTAGTCGCCTTCCTCGTCAACTCTTTCAAAGTTTGCTCAAGCACTTATCGAAATGCCGCGAAGCCGCCGATTCTCCTTACGGAGTCGCATAACCGGGCACGAACATCTTTAGTTCCTCACCCACCGGTGTTGGCATCTTGGAGGTTATTTTTCTCCCGCCGCACCTCGTAAGCACGCCTCGCCGCCTTTAGCTAGCGCAAGAGCTGTTGCTTGTCCGGATCTAGTCCGCGCCATCTGCAATATTTTTGTCGATTTACACCCGCTGCACTTCATAAACTATTTATCTTTTGAAGCATATATTACCGAGGGGTCTCGTGGCTCCCCTCAGAGCGCTAATGCGGCCTCAAGTTGGGCCTTGCATTCCTCAAGCTCTTGGGACAGTCGGGTATTCTTTTTGTAAGATCCTGATAACAAATGATCCTTAAATCAGTTACTCTAACTATTTTAAGTCTCGGGCTCACCGCATATATAATCACAAATTTCCTTACAGATGTCCTTACATACTGCCCGTGGCTCTGGCTGGACCATCTTGAGCGGCACGGAGGTGCGATCTCCTAATTGAAGGCATTCAAGGCCTCTTGGGAGAAACATGCGTCACGAAGAACTGTCCGGCGGCGCCTGGATTCATGGCGCCTCCACCTCGGAGTTGGTGGCGGACAATTTGTTGGCATCCTCTCGTCGGAGGAGCATCCGACCATGCCTCGTGCTCGCCTCCGCTTCCGACCCGGCTTTGGAGCCCGGCCGGCGGAGGCTCGATAGGCAACCTCTCCGAACTCAGTCCGGCGAGCGCTCTTTTTCCTGAAAAAAGCACGAGCGCTCGTACACCTTGCAGGAATCAATCCTGGGAATATGGTGATGCGCCATACCGTTGCGGTGGAGTTTCGATCCGGACCGCACTTCTTTTTAGCTCATAACAGACGCCTTTGTTGGCCAGCCAACGCGGGCTCGGCTTCCTGCCTCAAAGGTACCCCCTGCTAAACACCATTGGTATACGGTGATCAATAAATTAGCACGGATGGGTCGTTATCAGAGTATTGGGACCTTGGTCTCACTTACCTGTGAGGCTGGAAGTATTCCGGGGTAATCGGCCGTAATGGCAACCAAAGCATTGTCGATGCTAAGTTGGTAGAACACCCCGTCGATCAACTCCACATTTATATCCGGATCCTCTTTGGAAGTCGGATCGAGGGGCCATTTCGGATCCTCGGGTTGTGGGGGCGGGCTGTGTATCTTCTCCATAGTCCGGCGCAGTTCCTGCGCAGAAACCAAGAAATGAGATATTTAATCACGGGAACATGGATCGGACATGCCACAAAGATGTTTGCTTACCCAACTTCGAGGATTATTCGAAGAAAACTCGCTCAGTGGGTTGAGGCAGAGAAAATCCCCGTCCTCCCCTTTATACATGGCAGACAAGATCTTCACCAGTTCGGTGACCGATCACGGCCCTTGGCGGCCATGGCGGGTGGCATCGTCCTCCCGCTGAAATCCCACATGGGTGGCCCCTATATTGAGCGGCTGCACTCCCTCATAATGCAGATTGCCATGACTCCAATCATGGTCAATCCGCATGAGCCAAGAACCTTATTCGGCTCATCAAGTAAAGGACATCCCGGTCATTTTCCTCCGGGGGCTCCGGGCGCCACCTTAGGCGCTTCTTCGAGGCGTTGCTAACTCCGGAAGGCCGATCCAACAGGATCCGCAGCGGACGCCCTCCATGTCAAACCATTCAAGGCCGGTCTTGGACGCCTTCTTCGGGTTCCGGATAGATATCCGTCCCGCGATGCGCCATAGTTCGCCCGCCCACTTGATATATTGACCCCTCATGAGAACGGGTACTAAGCAGAATAATCTCTTCCACAAATACAAATGAGCCTCGACGCCAAGAACAGCTCGCAAAGGGCCACGAAGCCCGCGATGTGCAAAATGGAGGCAAAGCGAAGGTGGTGCAACTGGAGGCCGTAGAACTCCAAGAGCCCCCGGAGAAACGGATGGATTGGGAATCCGAGTCCTCTTACTAGATAAGAGATGAAGCATACCCTCTCTCCTTTAGAGGGATCGGGGACACTCTCCGCTTGCTTTCCGCCCTTGTAGGTGGCGAGTCCGGCTCGAACCGGAACCATGAAGGCCGGGGGAAGAAATCCATTGGTTTGGAGTATAACTAGCTCGCTATGCGGGACTGAGCATCTCTCCCACTTCTGTGCCGAGGGCTGGGAGCGCGAGAGGAGGAGCCGCGTCGACCGTCCATGATGGAATGGGCTTTGGTCGAGGCGCTCCGATGAAAGCTCATGAAGGGGATGGTGTGACTCAGATCTAGATCCTCGCCCTTTATAGGCAGCTCATTTGCGCGCTAGGGGGTAAGTATAAAATACCACGGCTTTTCGCATTCGCTCAAACACGTGGAAGATGTCCATTATTGGGCGTAGAAGCCAAGGAGCGCAACATTTATCGTTTCAACACTATTCGACAAGTATATGGAATTTGGAGAAGAACCCGCCTCGCAATGCCAAGACAATCAACGCTACGGACTCATCGTCATTGAAGCCTGGTTCGGGGGCTACTGAGGGAGTCCCGGATTAGGGGGTGTCCAGATAGCCGAACTATCACCGTTGGCCGGACTCCTGGACTATGAAGATACAAGATTGAAGACTTCGTCCCGTGTCCGGATGGACTTTCCTTGGCGTGGAAGGCAAGCTTGGTGATATGGATATGTAGATCTCCTACCATTGTAACCGACTCTATGTAACCCTAACCAATCCGGTGTCTATATAAACTGGAGGGTTTTAGTCCGTAGGACGAACAACAATCATACCATAGGCTAGCTTCTAGGGTTTAGCCTCTTTGATCTCGTGGTAGATCCACTCTTGTACTACCCATATCATCAATATTAATCAAGCAGGGTAGGGTATTACCTCCATCGAGAGGGCCCAACACTGGTAAAAACATCGTGTCCCTTGTCTCCGTTACCATCCGCCTAGATGCACAGCTCAGGACCCCTACCGAGATCCGTCGGTTTTGACACCGACAAGAAGATATGACGCCGGTGACCTCCGTCCCATCCGGAGGCACCGGATAGCTTGTTGGAGCGCTTAACGGCGCCCATCGATGAGGAGCACCGCCTTTATTATGAGTGTGGTGATCTGAAGTTCATCCGCCAAGAGCGAATGATCAAGCCTGTACCAGCCTTCTAACAAGCTTTGAGGTAAGTTTAGAATATGTAAAAATATTACCGCATAGACAGTAGCCCTCGATGCTTAGTTTGGTGTTGGAAAGAAAGCCGGACTGAGGATCTAAAAAGATATACGCAGGAGTCTAACATAAGTATGTCAATATGGGAATGCAGGCTGCACTGCTGACCTCTGCCAGACCGATCATGGAGGTCAATGCATTGAAGCAGAGCCTCGAGCGGTCCGAGAACGAGCTCGGCCTTGCCAAGAAGCAGCTCGAGGACAAGGAAGGTAAGTAATACCTTATTAAAGTAATTCCTTATAGAAAAGATTTGGTTGCAAAAATGACATGACTAACGTGGGTATTGTAGGGGCCACTAACGAGGTGGCGACCCTGAAGGAAGCGGTGTCCACGACCGAAAGCAAAGCGGCCGCGGAACGCGCCGAGCGAGAGAAGCAGGAGGCGCGGGTGGCGGAGGTGCGGCAAGAGCTCCAGGCTCTCGTGGAAAAACACGAGAGTTTGGAGCGTGACTCGAAGACTCGAGAGTCCGAGCTCGCCTCGGGTCTTGAGAGTGCTAAAGCCGCGAAGGCCGAAGCCCAAAAAGCCCTCCAGGAAATTGAATCATTAAAGAAGATAGCGGCGGGTAAGGCATTCTTTATGCAAAGCAAGCATGTGAAAGTGGATTATCTGTTACTTACCCGAATCCGGAGCTCTCCAGGAGCAATCGCAGACCTGCCCCGTAGTGTGTCTGATGCTGCGCGCTCTACCGCACAAAAAGGAGGGAGCTCGACAGAGAAGGTGTTCGGTCTCAAGATGCCGAGGCCGAACATCTGGTGCCCTCGAGCGACCAGCTGAAGCAGCTGGTCGAGCTCCACAAGGTCGCCGAACAGGCCATGAAGGGCCTTATAATTCGGCTGTGGCCATTGGAAGCCATGCCTGGGAGCTACTTCGGGCTAGTGCGGCGGCTGGTGAACGCCTGTCCATGGATTGAAGTCATCATGTGCTCCATCTGCATTGAAGGTGCCCGTCGGGCCCTTGCCCGTGCTAAAGTGCACTGGGGCAAGCTGGATGCTGAGAAGCTTGTGACGGACAGGCCGCCGAAGGGCAAGGAGCATCGCAAGCCCGAAATGTACTATGAGGGCGTCCTGAAGGGTGCCCGCCTTATAGTGGGTGAATGCTCCAAAGATGTAATTTTTGAATAGACTCGCGTTTGTTATCCTGTACGCTGAAAACTTGTTCATATGCGCTAGGCAATGCTTGTGAATTTAAAATATTACCTTCAGGCGGCCGCTTATCAAATTTGAGAGATGGCAAGACATTGGCTTCAGCCCCATGCCACGAGTCTTTGGGTGTTCGGATAAACTTGAGCGCTCTTGTTCCCATTCTTGGGTCCTTCGAGGAGGCGCCAACGCAACGAACAAGGCAACCGGACTTATAGTGCTTGAACACTCTCACTTAGCCATAGAATTCTATAATTTTAAATTTCGCTGAAGCCCCTAGTATTCGGAAGACCGAGTTCGGGCGCTTCACGCCTTGGCGGACAATGCCGACTCCTCGCTCTAAGCGCATAAGTCTTTAGGGACCGAAAAACCTCTCGAACAGCGACCGACTCTCGCCCTATCATGACGGTCAGTTTTAGCTTTCCATCGAGGTGCTCAACCCAGCTCATCCGGGGCACAATCGCAGTGGTTCTCCCAGCCTACCTTAGCCGATATAACGGAACGTAAGGTACCAAAACATGGGGCCGGGCAAACCCAACTATTGACCCAAGACATGATTCGAGCCGATGCATATAATGCTATAAGTTCGGGTGCCGCACTTGTGAAAGTGTTCGGACTTATCACACCATACTTTTGGGGTACTTAAGCCCTCGGTGTATTGGCCGTACTAAAGTGTACGGTGCAACATGTCATGAAATGAACATAGATAAAGAAAGGAGTGCAATAATAGGCAAAAGCTATGTATTGTTTATTCAAAAGGTACTGCAATGGAAGCGAATGATACAAATAGTGTGATAAGCAAGGGATGGGACTATTTAACATGTCCCCTCCGAGGGTAAGCTGCGGATGGTATGTAAAACAGGTATAATGCTCGTAGTAGAGACCACCGACACTCGACGAGTCACGCTTCCCCGGCTGTTGCATCGTGAGTTCGGCAATTTAGTGCTGGACAGACTTCGGAAAACGGAGTCCCGAAAGTAAGAAAAAGAAGAAAGAAAAAGAATGACACAATCGGGAGCCCCTGGTGCGGTTGAGCCGCATTCTGGGCATGCCGTGGTCGTGCCCCTCCCCTTATGCCCATGGTATCTCCAGAGCGTAGTTATGTACGCATAGTACTGGCTTCGCAGTTTCGCGAGGGCTGGGGTTCGGGCCGGATTGCTATGCGTGCTCGGATCATGCCAGGCGGTCTTGTTGTAGGTTACTCCGGGCGCGCTTGACGGTGGCCGGACGTTTAATAGCCGGACTCGAGAATTGCTGTGAGAGGCTGCTTTGCACCTCCGCCGTGAGGGCCGCCGTGTGCTCCTCCATTCGGAGAGAGCGTTCGATGTTTCCATTGATTGTGATTACTCCTCGAGGGCCTGGCATCTTGAGCTTGAGGTATGTGTAGTGTGGCACCGCATTTAACTTTGCAAATGCGGTTCGTCCAAGCAGTGCGTGATAGCCGCTGCGGAACGGGACTATGTTGAAGATTAACTCTTCGCTCGAAGTTATCCGGATCCAAGACCACTTCGAGTGTAATCGAGCCTGTACAATTGGCCTCTACACCTGGTATGACGCCTTTAAAGGTCGCCTTTGTGGGTTTAACCTTGAGGGTCTATGCCCATTTTGAGCATCGTATCCCGATAAAGCAGGTTCAGGCTGCTACCGCCGTCCATCGTGGACTCTAGTGAGGTGAAATCCGTCGATGATTGGGTCAAGAACCAATGCGCGAATCCGCCGTGGCGGATGCTAGTGGGTGGTCCTTCGATCAAAGGTGATCGGGCAGGAGGACCATGGGTTGAACTTGGGCGATCGCTCCATCGCATATACGCCCCTTAGTGCACGCTTCCGCTCCCTTTTGGGTATGTGGGTTGCGTATATCATGTTCACCGTCCGCACTTGTGGGGGAAGCCCTTCATCCTCTATTGTTCGTGGGGGGCTCCTCCTCGTCATCGCTATGCAGCCCCTTGTCATTGAGTTCGCATTTAACTTGCTCGCTGTTTGAAGACCCAACAATCCTGTTGGTGTGGTTGGCTGGTTTTTCGGGGGTGCCATGTATTTGGCACAAGCGATCGAGTATTCGGTCCAGATTAGACGGGCCCTGAGTATTTCTTTTGAACGACTTTTTCCGCTGACCGGGTTTAGAGCCTCTGAATCCGGCATTGACTGCCGTATCTCAGCATTATCGCCGTTAATGCTGCGCTTGTGCTTGTTGCCACGCGACCTGCCATTGCTGTCCTTGGTATCCGAACTACCAGGGTTTTTGGTCAAGTTGTTACTACGAGCTAGCCAGCTGTCCTCTCCCACGCAAAAGCGGGTCATGAGCGTTGTGAGGGCTGCCATGGATTTCGGCTTTTCCTGTCCTAGGTGCCGGGCAAGCCACTCGTCGCGGATGTTATGTTTGAAGGCTGCAAGGGCCTCTACATCCGGACAGTCAATGATTTGATTTTTCTTGGTTAGGAACCGTGTCCAGAATTGCCTGGCCGATTCTTCTGGCTGCTGAATTATGTGGCTGAGGTCATCGGCGTTTGGTGGTCGCACGTATGTGCCTTGGAAGTTATCAAGGAATGCGGCCTCCAGGTCCTCCCAACAACCAATTGATTCTGCTGGCAAGCTGTTAAGCCAATGCCGAGCTGGTCCTTTAAGCTTGAGTGGGAGGTATTTGATGGCGTGTAGATCATCGCCGTGGGCCATGTGGATGTGGAGGAGGTAGTCCTCGATCCAAACCGCAGGGTCTGTTGTGCCATCGTACGATTCGATGTTTACGGGTTTGAAACCCTCGGCGATTTGATGATCCATCACTTCGCCCGTGAAGCATAGTGGGTGTCGGCGCCTCAGATTGAGCTATATCACGACGCAGCTCAAATGAGCTTTGTTCATCGTGTTCGCCCGCCGAATTGCTGTATCCGCGTGACGGTTATCATCACGTATCATGGGGCGCCCACGCGATCCGTAGATCGATCTTGTTTGCCTTGCCTTGTCCTCCAATATGTCTCGCAGGTCTAGCGCGTTTCCCCGTGCCTTGGTACTTTTTGAGCGATGCCAGAGTGCGGCTTGAATGGAGGGTCTAGAGGCCTCTCTGTCGCGACCGCGGGGTGGCCGGTCGGCCGCATCATGCGCTGGTGATGTAGGTTTGGGTGCTTCTTCCTCTAACTGGGGTAGCAGCCTGCATTTTGGGTATCTCTTGGAGGGGCGTTCGAGTTCGTACTCTTCGGTTGCAAGGACTTCATCCATCTGCTGCCTAGCAAGTCTTGGTCAGCTCTAAGCTGCTTTGCTGCTTTTTCTTGAGGCTGCTTGCCGTGGCCATGAGCCTGCGTTTGAAACGCCCTGTTCGGCGGGATCCTCGTGCACGACAAATTGCTGTCGTCGAGGCTTGCCTCATCTTCGGAGGGAGGCATATAATTATCGCCCTCCACCTCCCCGCTCGCCGCTCTATTATGAGGGTTGGCTTCTCCCTCCTCCCGTGCTGAATCCTGCCGGAGGAGGTTGTCTTCGCACCGTCCGGGTGTTATTATCTCCGTGCGGAATCACCGCTTTTGCTGTGGCGGGATTTAGAGCAGCGCCGCTGACGCCGACGCTTGGGCTGTTTCTGGGAGGGGTCATCCTCCGCTGTTCCATCGCCGTTCCCATCTTTTGGGATGTCCACCATGTATATGTCGTATGACGAGGTGGCCTTCCAGTGCCTTGTAGGCGCTGGTTCTTGGTCATCTCCAACATCGTCATCCATACCGTCGATGTCTTCGGAGTTGAAGTCGAGCATGTCAGTTAAATCATCGACAGTGGCTACAAAGTGGGTGGTGGGTGGGGTTGGATTTCTTCGTCGTCCACATCCCAACCTTCCTGACCGTAGTCCGGCCAGGGCTCTCCTGATAAAGAGAGAGACTTTAGTGAATTCATGATGTCGCCAAAGGGCGAGTGCTGAAAGATGTCCGCGGCCGTGAACTCCATGACCGGCGCCCAATCGGATTCGATTGGCAGGGGCGCGGAGAGTTCGGAGTCCGGAGAGGAGTCCGGCACCTTGGAGTCACGGTCTTCACAAAGGATAAGGATGGAGTTCGGCTCAATCTCCGTAGAGATCGTAGCCCCCGAGGCGGTGTCCAACCACTCGTCCTCGATCGGGGGAGTCGGCTCCGAGCTAAGGGTCGGAGCGGACACTAGTGCGGCCTCCAGGGCACTGTTCGGCGGCAGAGCTAGATCGTGCCCGTCGAGACAGTGCGACGCGCTTGGTTGTGGCTCGAATCCGTCGAAGATCAAGTCTCCGCAGACGTCGTCCGTGTAGTTCAAACTCCCAAATATGACCTGATGGCCAGGGGCGTAGCTTTAGATCTGCTCCAGATGGCCAAGTGAATTGGCCCGCAGTGCAAAGCCGCCGAATACGAAGGTCTGTCCGCGGAGAAAAGTCTCACCCTGGACCGCGTCGTTGTTGATGATCGAAGGAGCCATCAGGCCTAAGGATGACGACATAGAGGAACTCTCAATGAAAGCACCAACGTCGGTGTCAAAACCGGCGGATCTCGGGTAGGGGGTCCCGAACTGTGCGTCTAGGCGGATGGTAACAGGAGACAAGGGACACGATGTTTTTACCAGGTTCGGGCCCTCTCGATGGAGGTAAAACCCTACTCCCGCTTGATTAATATTGATGATATGGGTAGTACAAGAGTGGATCTACCACGATATCGTAGAGGCTAAACCCTAGAAGCTAGCCTATGGTATGATTGTTGTTCGTCTCTCGGACTAAACCCTCCGGTTTATATAGACACCGGATAGGGTTAGGGTTACACGAGTCGATTACAATGGTAGGAGATCTACATATCCATATCGCCAAGCTTGCCTTCCACGCCAAGGAAAGTCCCATCCGGACACGGGATGAAGTCTTCAATCTTGTATCTTCATAGTCCAAGAGTCCGGCCAACGGTGATAGTTCGGCTATCTGGACACCCCCTAATCCAGGACTCCCTCAGTGCCCTTGGAGGCGGCAACCGAACCTTTACAAACAAGGTTGGGGCAATCTCCACAACTTAATTGGAGGCTCCCAACGACACCACGAAGCTTCACCACAATGGACTATGGCTCCGCGGTGACCTCAACTGTCTAGGGTGCTCAAACACCAAAGAGTAACAAGATCCACAAGGGATAAGTGGGGGGAATCAAATTTCTTTTGGTGGAAGTGTAAATCAGGGCCTTCTCAACCACTCCCGAGCAAATCAACGAGTTTGATTGGCTAGGGAGTGAGATCGGGCGAAAATGGAGCTTAGGGTTGGAAGAGGTAGTCAACTAGAGGTAGGAGACACCCCTTTTATAGTTGTTGACAAAATCCAACCGTTATCCACTTAACCAGCCCGCGACATGCGGTACTACCGCTCCAGAAACGCAGTACTACCGCAAGGCCATGCGGTACTACCGTGAGGGACCACGGTACTACCGCGGCAGCTGCAGAGACTAGAACATGCCTGACTGAGAGCAGTACTTCCGCGAGCGCGGTACTACCGCTCCCCCTTGCGGTACTATCGCAAGGCAGGAAAGTCCTAGCCTGGGAAGGGCACGGATGAATAAAATTATACTTCCGCTGGAAATCAATCGATGCAAAAATCCGACACGGTACTACCGCTAGGGAGCGGTACTACCGCATGGCAGCTGAACCAGGCCGCGCGCGGTACTACCGCGCACGTAGTGTGGTACTACCGCGGAGGCGTGGATGTAAAAAATTACATCCGCCCCTACTACCGCGATGCAGCGGCACTTGGCCTGGGAGCCACGATACTACGGCTCAGAGGAGCGGTACTACCATGGGCTCCCGCGGTACTACCGTGCAGTGGCACGGTACTACCAAGAGTGCTCATGGTATTACCGCCTCGTGGAGCAGTACTACCGCAAGCTCAGCAACAACAGCCAGGACAATCGCATAGAGGATAAACGGGGGATGCTCCAAAGTGCAAGGGAAAGGTGGATACAAGGAAGGAAACGTGTACGTGATGATTCCACCCGAACCTTTCCAACGCGGACCCCCTCTTAATAGTACGGCTTTCCTACGACTCAAATCCACCAAATAGAAACGTAGAAAAACGTCGTCTTCAATAGTCTTCGAGGGGCACCAAACCGTCTTGTGCCTAGCGATGAAGCGTCTGAGAAACTCAAGGCACACGATTAGTCCGCAAAAGCATTGTCATCAATCACCAAAACACCTTAGGGATAAATATGCCCTTACAATCTCCCCCTTTTTGATGGATTGATGACAATACGGAATTTGCACAAGGGGAAATAATATTGAGCAGAGGCAAACCCCTCCTCTCTAAAATATAGACGGGCTCCCCCTAGATGTGTGCAATCTAGATGGATGCTTTGGACTGCACAGCACACAAACTAGGATCAACACTCCCCCTATATTTTAGAGACAAGGCATATCTTGCAATGGTAAGACTAACATCTAAGCAAGAGCATAAAACATAGGTAGCACAATAAATCACAAGCTCACTAAGATAGGTAGAGTGCATATGTCTTACACCATATGAAGGATAAGTCTCAAACCAAACCAAAGCAACCGAAACGAGGTTCAAACGAGAGAGCAAACACACCGAACACGACACACGACTCGCAAATCCCTACACTCTCTCCCCCTTTGGCATCGAGACGCCAAAAAGGCAGAGAGGACACCTACACACAAGGGGTGGCTCAAGCAGAGAAATCATCACAACGCTCCCCGTCAGACTCGGCGGCAGGGACGTCCTCCTCGATATCCTCCTCAGAGTCAGACCACTTGAAGCCTTGCTTCGCCATCCATTCGGCCTCCGGGGTGATGACCTCCTCAGAACCGCCAAACACGTCCTCTCCAAAGGCCTTCACAATCTTCTTGTCGCGGCGGCGACTCTCCTTGGATGCCACGTGAGTCCTGTACTGCCCCTTAGCTTGCATGCAGAAAAGAGTCTTCATCTTGTCCTTCAGCTTCTTGGCCCACAAGGGCTCAGAGGAACTATGGGAAGACCTAGCAGCACGGTCCTCAGCAACATCCTATGCTCCAGCCTCCTCCTCATCAACAGCCCTCCTAGCAGCAGACGCCTCAGCACGAGTAGTAGTGTTGCCCAATTGGGCTTGACACGGAGACTGATGGGATCATGCCGAATCCAGTCTGGAGCATGTCACGACCGGTTTTCCAATAAAACTGTTTATTGAGAAACCGACCTTTTGAGTCCAGTACGAGGAAAAATCCTCCTGACTAGTAGACAAAATCTTGATACAATAAGCCAGTAGCATTATAATATATTACAGGGTCGAGCTGGGGTGCTCAACCAATTATTACAAACACGCCAATAATTATACATAATGGCGGATATGACATAGTGGAGTGGTGGCATACTACTGACTCGAGTTAAAGTGGTGGTGGAATAACACAGTGGAGTGGATAACATGACTCCTACACTGGCAGCTCATCGAGCGTCATGGTGAGGCTCGATGGAATTATTTGGGTAGCGGAAGCGGGAGTAACATAGTGACTAATCCAGGGTCGCACGAGACCGACCGGATTCCTCTAGGCGCCGGACTCGCCATCGAACTCTTCATCCATGAGATTGCCTTCACAAGATCCGCCAAATCAACAAGCCGGTGAGTACTTTGAAAGTACTCGCAAGACAGTTCGGACAATAGATATAATAAAAATGCATGCATGAATGCGTCATGAGTAATTTAACAATGCACATTCAAATCAGTATAACAAGGTAAGTAAAAAGGGAGTCGGCGGTAGTCCGCTCGAAAACCCAATAAAATAAACTGAAAACCGATCGGGTCTGAAGCGACGCCTCGAAGGGTAAACAAATAAATAAATCATACCACAGTCGGGCATCTGAGCGACACCACATAAAGGGCTTATACTGAAAATAAAAGACATGCATGCCACAGTCGGACGTCGGAGCGACATCACATAAAGGGCTTGCATCGTAAGTAAATAATAACAATACCGCAGTCGGACGTCTGAGCGACATCGCAGAAAGGGCTTATATCAAAAGTAAATAAATAACAATGCCACAGTCGGACGTCTGAGCGACATCGCAGAAAGGGCTTATATCAAAAGTAAATAAATAACAATGCCACAGTCGGACGTCTGAGCGACATCGCAGAAAGGGCTTATATCAAAAGTAAATAAATAACAATGCCACAGTCGGACGTCTGAGCGACATCGTAGAAAGGGCTTATATCAAAAGTAAATAAATAAAAATGTCGCCATGGACGGGATAAGTCCGGCGAGCAATTACGGCGGTGCTGTGGTTGGACGGTTGGTTTAGGGGCTTGAGCATCGTCTAGACGGAGTACTGATTCCATCCTGGTTCCTAACTCAGCAAGGCAGGGGCGGTTACGGCCTGTCCCCAACGGAACGGCCGTGCGGCACGTCGGCGGTAGAGGGCGCGCCCTGTGCGTGCCAGGCCACGGTGACGGTGCTGCAGGCGTGCGCTGGCAAGGGAGACGGCCACGCGGAGCTCCCAGGTGGCGTGGGCGGTGCCGAACGGCATTGTGCCGCAGGGTGCCCCCTGTCGGCCGCCACGGGAGGTCCCGACGCCGCAGAAGACGCCGGCCTTGAGACGGGCGAGGTGCCACCGACGCCAGAACCAGCCAAGTGCGTGTCGGCGCCTCGACTGGGAGGAGGGGCCATCGCAACGCGCCAGTGTCTGATTGACGGTGACCAGACTCACTGAAACTGAACTTACTGAAACTCTGAATTTCTCTGAAAGTGCAAGGTAACAGTGCAAGCTAGGTGTTCGACAGAATGATTTTGGTATGTGGGGATTTTTACTTGAGCTGATTTTTGGTGGAGTGGCCTCTCATAGCATCTGGGGGCTGCCTGAATTTTGGTGGAATTTTTGGAGAATAGGAGATATGAATTTCATCAAATTTGACAAATCTGGTCCAAATTTGCAGATTCTGAAACTTGAAAATTTTGAAAAGAAGAAGAGTGGATCTTGATGGTTCTAGGTTGTGGGTGCTAGGGACTATCGAGAGGAGTTGGTTTGAGATCAAAATTCAAACGCAAATAGGTACTTGCTTTGCAAATCACCTAGGCTCAAAATAATGGACATAATTGTTTTGGGGAAAGAAATAAATGAGATAAAATCCAAAAATGAGTTGGACCTGTTGGGACAGAATATTTGGATTGCCCCAAAGTGGAAGGAGGGGTTTTGGGAAGATTTACCACATGAGACATGGTAAAAAGTATGGATGGTTTCAATATAAGAGAAGACCCAAAACTCCTACGGTTTTCTTATTAAAAGAAAAATAAATCCCAAAAAAATAAATTTGAGAAGGGGGAGAGTCAGAAGAAGGGTTTTTAAATAACCAACACCAGAGTTGAAGTAGATGCCAAAATAAAATCCTTTGCCCAAGGGGAAATTTTTGAGAGAGAGATTTTTGGAAGGGTTTAAATGACTTTCTTCAAAACCAACAAAGTTTCTGTTGAGAACCAAACAAATTTTTTTTGAGTGTCACAACACCTACCCCCTTAGGAAAAATCTCGTCCCCAAGATTTCAACTGATCCTCAAATAAGTGTGGGTGCTCTGTCCGAAGGAAATCCTCCCTTTCCCAAGTGGCTTCACTCTCTGTGTGATTGCTCCACTGAACTCTGAAAAACTTGATGGTTTTCTGTCGGGTCCTCCTTTCAGACTCATCCAAGATTTTTATTGGATGCTCCCGATATGTGAGGTCTGGCTGCACGTCAATGTTTTCATGGGATACTTGCTTCTCTGGGTTGCTCACGCACTTCCTCAATTGCGAGACGTGGAACACGTCGTGGACGTCGGATAAATCTTCGGGTAAGTCTAGCTGGTAGGCTACTGTGCCTCTCCGTGCTGTTGGGGAACGTAGCAGAAATTCAAAATTTTCTATGCATCACCAAGATCAATCTATGGAGTAATCTAGCAACGAGGGGAAGGAGAGTGCATCTATATACCCTTATAGATCGCTAAGCGGAAGCGTTCAAGAGAACGGGGTTGAAGGAGTCGTACTCATCGTGATCCAAATCACCGGAGATCCTAGTGCCAAACGGACGGCACCTCCGCGTTCAACACACGTACAGAACGGTGACGTCTCCCATGCCTTGATCCAGCAAGGAGAGAGGGAGAGGTTGGGAAAGACTCCGTCCAGCAGCAGCACGACGACGTGGTGGTGGTGGAGGAGCGCGGTACTCCAGCAGGGCTTCGCCAAGCACTACGAGAGACGAGGAGGGAGAGAGGTAGGGCTGCGCCAATAGGGAGATGTTCTCGTGTGTTAGGATGCTCCAAAACCTCCACTATATATAGGGGGAAAGGGGAGGGGAGGCGCCCTAGGGTTTCCCCTAGGGGGCGGCGGCCAGGGCAGATGGGATCTCCCCCCTTGGGTGACTTGGCCCCCAAGCCAGGAGGTGGGAACCCTAGATGGGGCGCCCCAAACCCCTGGTCACGTGGGAATAGGTGAGGGGGGCGCACGACACCTTAGTGGGCTGGTTTGCCCCTTCCCTTGGCCCATGAAGCCCCCAACACTTGCCGGGCTCCCAAACACCTTTCGGTCATCTTTGGTCATCACCCGGTACCTCCGGAACACTTCCGGACTCCAAAACCCTTCGTCCAATATATCAATCTTTACCTCTGGACCATTCCGAACTCCTCGTGACGTCCGGGATCTCATCCGGACTCGAACAACATTCGGTAACCACGTATATCTATTCCCTATAACCCTAGCGTCACCGAACCTTAAGTGTGTAGACCCTACGGGTTCGGGAACCATGCAGACATGACCGAGACGTTCTATGGTCAATAACCAACAGCGGGATCTGGATACCCATGTTGGCTCCCACATGTTCCACGATGATCTCATCGGATGAACCACGATGTCGAGGATTCAATCAATCCCGTATTCAATTCCCTTTGTCTAGCGGTATTGTACTTGCCCGAGATTCGATCGTCGGTATCCCGATACCTTGTTCAATCTCGTTCTCGGCAAGTCTCTTTACTCGTTCCGTAACACATCATCCGTGATCAACCTCTTGGTCACATTGTGCACATTGTGATGATGTCCTACCGAGTGGGCCCAGAGATACCTTTCCGCTTACACGGAGTGACAAATCGCAGATCTCGATTCGTGCCAACCCAATGACACTTTCGGAGATACCGTAGTGCACCTTTATAGCCACCCAGCTTATGTTGTGATGTTTGGTACACCCAAAGCATTCCTACGGTATCCGGAGTTGCACAATCTCATGGTCTAAGGAAAAGATACTTGACATTAGAAAAGCTTTAGCATACGAACTACGATCTTTGTGCTAGGCTTAGGATTGTCTTGTCCATCACATCATTCTCCAAATGATGTGATCCGTTATCAACGACATCCAATGTCCATGGTCGGGAAACCGTAACCATCTGCTGATCAACGAGCTAGTCAACTAGAGGCTTACTACGGACATGGTGTTGTTTATGTACCCACACATGTATCTGAGTTTCCTATCAATACAATTATAGCATGGGTAATAAACGATTATCATGAACAAGGAAATATAATAATAACTAATTTATTATTGCCTCTAGGGCATATTTCCAACAGTCTCCCACTTGCACTAGAGTCAATAATCTAGTTCACATCGCCATGTGATTAACACTCACAGGTCACATCGCCATGTGACTAACATCCAAAGAGTTTACTAGTGTCACTAAACAAGTTCACATCATCATGTGATTAAGACTCAATGAGTTCTGGGGTTTGATCATGTTTGGCTTGTGAGAGAGGTTTTAGTCAACGGGTCTGCAACATTCAGATCCATATGTATTTCGCAATTCTCTATGTCATATTGTAAATGCTGCTTCCACGCTCTACTTGGAGCTATTCCAAATGGTTGCTCCACTATACGTATCCGGTTTGCTACTCAGAGTCATTCGGATAGGTGTTAAAGCTTGCATCGACGTAACCCTTTACGCCGAACTCTTTATCACCTCCACAATCAAGAAACATTTCCTTATTCCTCTAAGGATAATTTTGACCGCTGTCCAATGATCCGTTCCTGGATCATTCTTGTACCCCTTGACTGACTCATGGCAAGGCACACTTCTGGTGCGGCACACAACATAGCATACTATAGAGCCTATGTCTGAAGCATAGGGGACGACCTTCGTCCTTTGTCTCTCTTCTGCCGTGGTCGAGCTTTAACTCTTAACTTTATACCTTACAACTCAGGCAAGAACTCCTTCTTTGAATGATCATCTTGAACACCTTCAAGATCATGTCAAGGTATGTGCTCATTTGAAAGTACCATTCAGCGTTCCTGATCTATCCTCATAGATCTTGATGCTCAATGTTCAAGTAGCTTAATCCAGGTCTTCCATTGAAAAACACTTTTCAAATAACCCTATATGCTTTCCAGAAATTCTACATCATTTCCGATCAACAATATGTCAACAACATATACTCATCAGAAATGCTATAGTGCTCCCACTCACTTGTTTGGAAATACAAGTTTCTCATAAACTTTGTATAAACCCAAAATCTTTGATCATCTTATCAAAGCGTACATTCCAACTCCGAGATGCTTACTCCAGTCCTTAGAAGGATCGCTGGAGCCAGCATACCTTTTAGCATCCTTAGGATCGACAAAAACTTTCTGATTGTATCACATACAACCTTTCCTTACGAAGACTGGTAAGGAAACTCGTTTTGACATCCATCTGCCAGATTTCGTAAATGCAGCTAATGCTAACATGATTCCGACGGACTTAAGCATCGCTACGGATGAGAAAATCTCATCGTAGTCAACTCCTTGAACTTGTGAAAAACTCTTCGCCACAAGTCGAGCTTCATAGACGGTGACATTACCGTCCACGCCCATCTTTTTCTTAAAGATACATTTATCTCAATGGCTTGCCTATCGGGCAAGTCCACCAAAGTCCATTCTTTGTTCTGATACATGGATCCTATCTCGGATTTCATGGCTTCTAACCATTTGTCGGAATCTGGGCCCACCATCGCTTCTCCATGGCTCGTAGGTTCATCTAGTAATATGACCTTCAAGACAGGATTACTGTACCACTCTGAAGGAGTACGCATCCTTGTCACCCTACGAGGTACGGTAGTGAATTGATCCGAAACTTCATGATCACTATCATAAGCTTCTACTTCAATTGGTGTAGGCGCCACAGGAACAACTTCCTGTGCCCTGCTGCACACTAATTGAAGTGATGGTTCAATAACCTCATCAAGTCTCCACCATCCTCCCACTCAATTCTTTCGAGAAAAACTTTTCCTCGAGAAAGGACCCGCTAGTAGAAACAATCCCTATTGCTTTCGGATCTGAATTAGGAGGTATACCCAACTGTTTTGGGTGTCCTATGAAGATGCATTTTATCCGCTTTGGGTTCGAGCTTATCAACCTGAAACTTTTTCACATAAGCGTCGCAGCCCCAAACTTTTAAGAAACGACAACTTGGGTTTCTCCAAACCACAGTTCAAACGGTGTCGTCTCAACGGAATTATGTGGTGCCCTATTAAAGTGAGTGCGGTTGTCTCTAATGCCTAACCCATGAACGATAGTGGTAATTCGATAAGAGTCATCATGGTACGCACCATATCTAATAGGGTGCAACTATGATGTTCGGACACACCATCACACTATGGTGTTCCAGGCGGTATTAATTGTGAAACAATTTCCACAATGTCTTAATAGCGTGCAAAGCTCAGAACTCAGATACTCATCTCTATGATCATATCATAGACATTTTATCCTCTTGTCATGATGATCTTTAACTTCACTCTGAAATTACTTGAACCATTCAATAATTCATACTTGTGTTTCATCAAGTAAATACACTCAAGATCTACTTAAATCATCCGTGAAGTAAGAACATAACGATATTCATCGCATGCCTCAAAGACTCATTGGACTGCACACATCAAAATGTGTTACTTCAACAAGTTGCTATCTTGTTCCATCTTCTTTGAAACCGAGGCTTTTCACATCTTGCCCATGTGGTATGATTTGCATATCTCAAGTGATTCAAAATCAAGTGAGTCCAAACGATCCATCTGCATGGAGTTTCTTCATGCGTATACACCAATAGACATGGTTCGCATGTCTCAAACTTTTCAAAAATGAGTGAGTCCAAAGATCCATCAACATGGAGCTTCTTCATGCGTTTTATACCAATATGACTTACATGGCAGTGCCACAAGCAAGTGGTACTATCATTACTATCTTATATCTTTTGGCATGAAAGTGTGTATCACTACGATCGAGATTCAATAAACCATTCTTTTAGGTGTAAGACCATTGAAGGTATTATTCAAATAATTAGAGTAACCATTATTCTCCTTAAATGAATAACCGCATTGCAATAGACATAATCCAATCATGTCTATGCTCAACGCAAACACCAAATAACAATATTCAGGTTTAGCACCAATCTCGATGGTAGTGGGAGCGTGCGATGCTTGATCACATCAACCTTGGAAACACTTCCAACACATATCGACAGACTCACCTTTAGCTAGTCTCCGCTTATTCTCAGAGCTGTTATTTCGAGTTACTAACACTTAGCAACCGAACCGTATCTAATACCATGGTGCTACTAGGAGTACTAGTAAAGTACACATTAACATAATGTATATCCAATATACTTCTATCGACCTTGCCACCCTTTCTCATCTACCAATTATCTAGGGTCATTCTGCTCCGAGGGCTGTTCCCCTCATTACGTAAGCACTTAGTCTCGGTTTGGGTTCAACCTTAGGTTTCTTCATTTGGGCAACAATCGATTTGCTGTTTCATGAAGTGCCCTTCTTGCCCTTGCCCTTCTTGAAACTAGTGGTTTCACTAACCATCAACAATTGATGCTCCTTCTTGATTTCTACATTCGCGGTGTCGAACATTGCGAATAGCTCAAGGATCATCATATCTATCCCTGATATGTTATAGTTCATCACGAAGCTCTAGCAGCTTGGTGGCAATGACTTTGGGGAAACATCACTATCTCTGGAAGATCAACTCCCACTCGATTCAAGTGATTGTTGCACTCAGATAATCTGAGCACAAGCTCAATGATTGAGCTTTTCTCCCTTAGTTTGCAGGCTAAGAAAATCGTCGGAGGTCTTATACCTCTTGACGTGGGCACGAGCCTGAAATCCCAATTTCAGCCCTCGAAACATCTCATATGTTCTGCGACGTTTCGAAAAATGTCTTTGGTGCCTCAACTCTAAACCGTTTAACTGAACTATCACGTAGTTATCAAAACGTGTATGTCCGATGTTCGCAACATCCATAGACGACGTTTGGGGTTCAGCACACTGAGCGGTGCATTAAGGACATAAGCTTTCTTCGTCCGCATAATCGCCATCTTGTCAACTTTCAACTATATTTTCTCTAGGAACATATCTAAACAGTGGAACTAAAGCGCGAGCTTACGACATAATTTGCAAAGATCTTTTGACTATGTTCATGATAATTAAGTTCATCTTATGAACTCCCACTCAGATAGACATCCCTCTAGTCATCTAAGTGATTACATGATCCGAGTCAACTAGGCCGTGTCCGATCATCACGTGAGACGGACTAGTCATCATCGGTGAACATCTTCATGTTGATCGTATCTACTATACGACTCATGCTCGACCTTTCGGTCTCTTGTGTTCCGAGGCCATGTCTGTACATGCTAGGCTCGTCAAATTAACCTAAGTGTTTCGCGTGTGTAAATCTGGCTTACACCCGTTGTATGTGAACGTAAGAATCTATCACACCCGATCATCACGTGGTGCTTCGAAACGACGAACTTTCGCAACGGTGCACAGTTAGGGGGAACACTTTCTTGAAAATTTAATAAGGGATTATATTATTTACTACCGTCACTCTAAGCAAATAAGATGCATAAACATGATAAACATCACATGCAATCAAATAGTGACATGATATGGCCATTATCATTTTGCTCCTTTTGATCTCCATCTTCGGGGCTCCATGATCATCATCGTCACCGGCATGACACCATGATCTCCATCATCGTGTCTTCATGAAGTTGTCTCGCCAACTATTACTTCTACTACTATGGCTATCGGTTAGCAATAAAGTAAAGTAATTACATGGCGTTGTTCAATGACACGCAGGTCATACAATAAATAAAGACAACTCCTATGGCTCCTGCCGGTTGTCATACTCATCGACATGCAAGTCGTGATTCCTATTACAAGAACATGATCAATCTCATACATCACATATCATTTATCACATTCTTCTTGGCCATATCACATCACATAGTATACCCTGCAAAAACAAGTTAGACGTCCTCTAATTGTTGTTTGCATGTTTTACGTGGCTGCTATGGGTATCTAGCAAGAACGTTTCTTACCTACGCAAAACCACAATGTGATATGCCAATTGCTATTTACCCTTCATAAGGACCCTTTTCATCGAATCCGTTCCGACTAAAGTGGGAGAGACTGGCACCAGCTAGCCACCTTATGCACCAAGTGCATGTCAGTCGGTGGAACCTGTCTCACGTAAGTGTACGTGTAAGGTCGGTCCGGGCCGCTTCATCCCACAATACTGTCGAAACAAGATTGGACTAGTAACGGTAAGAATATTGAATAAAATCAACGCCCACAACTACTTTGTGTTCTACTCGTGCAAAGAATCTACGCAATAGACCTAGCTCATGATGCCACTGTTGGGGAACGTAGCAGAAATTCAAAATTTTCTATGCATCACCAAGATCAATCTATGGATTAATCTAGCAACGAGGGGAAGGAGAGTGCATCTACATACCCTTATAGATCGCTAAGCGGAAGCATTCAAGAGAACGGGGTTGAAGGAGTCGTACTCATCGTGATCCAAATCACCGGAGATCCTAGTGCCGAACGGACGGCACCTCCACGTTCAACACACGTACAGAACGGTGACGTCTCCCATGCCTTGATCCAGCAAGGAGAGAGGGAGAGGTTGGGGAAGACTCCGTCCAGCAGCAGCACAACGGCGTGGTGGTGGTGGAGGAGCGCTGGATACTCAGCAGGGCTTCGCCAAGCACTACGAGAGACGAGGAGGGAGAGGTAGGGCTGCGCCAAGAGGAGATGTTCTCGTGTGTTAGGCAGCCCCAAAACCTCCACTATATATAGGGGAAAGGGAGGGAGGCGCCTAGGGTTTCCCCTAGGGGGGCGGTGGCAGGCAGATGGGATCTCCCCTTGGGTGACTTGGCCCCAAGCCGGAGGTGGGAACCCTAGATGGGGCGCCCAAACCCCTGGTCACGTGGGAATAGGTGAGGGGGCGACAACCCCTTAGTGGGCTGGTTTGCCCCTTCCTTGGCCCATGAAGCCCCCAACACTTGCCGGGCTCCCAAAACACCTTCGGTCATGCCGGTCATCACCCGGTACCTCCGAACACTTCCGGACTCCAAAACCCTTCGTCCAATATATCAATCTTTACCTCGGACCATTCAGAACTCCTCGTGACGTCCGGGATCTCATCCGGACTTCAACAACATTCGTAACCACGATATTTATTCCCTATAACCCTAGCGCCACCGAACCTTATGTGTAGACCCTACGGGTTCGGGAACCATCGCATATGACCGAGACGTTCTCTGGTCAATAACCAACAGCGGGATCTGGATACCCATGTTGGCTCCCACATGTTCCACGATGATCTCATCGGATGAACCACGATGTCGAGGATTCAATCAATCCCGTATTCAATTCCCTTTGTCTAGCGGTATTGTACTTGCCCGAGATTCGATCGTCGGTATCCCGATACCTTGTTCAATCTCACATCGCAAGTCTCTTTACTCGTTCCGTAACACATCATACCGTGATCAACCCCTTGGTCACATTGTGCACATTATGATGATGTCCTACCGAGTGGGCCTAGAGATACCTCTCCGTTTACACGGAGTGACAAATCGCAGTCTCGATTCGTGCCAACCCAATGACACTTTCGGAGATACCTGTAGTGCACCTTTATAGCCACCCGATTCGTTGTGATGTTTGGTACACCCAAAGCATTCCTACGGTATCCGGAGTTGCACAATCTCATGGTCTAAGGAAAAGATACTTGACATTAGAAAAGCTTTAGCATACTAACTACGATCTTTGTGCTAGGCTTAGGATTGGGTCTTGTCCATCACATCATTCTCCAAATGATGTGATCCGTTATCAACGACATCCAATGTCCATGGTCAGAAACCGTAACCATCTGTTGATCAACGAGCTAGTCAACTAGAGGCTTACTAGGGACATGGTGTTGTTTATGTACCCACACATGTATCTGAGTTTCCTATCAATACAATTATAGCATGGGTAATAAACGATTATCATGAACAAGGAAATATAATAATAACTAATTTATTATTGCCTCTAGGGCATATTTCCAACACGTGCCACTATGCAGAATGGTCCGATGAATCTTGGTGCTAGCTTCCCCTTAATCTTGAATCGTTGCAGGCCCCTCATAGGAGATACTCGTAGGTATACAAACTCACCGGTTCAAACTGACTCCCCGATGTTTTTGATCGTAATAACTCTTCTGTCGACTCTGGGCTGTCTTGAGTCGATCCCTAATCACCTTAACTTTATATTCAGCCTCCTTGAGCATGTCTGGGCTGAAGATATGGCTGTCTCAGGTTTCTGACCAATTTAGCGGGTACGACATCTCCGCCGTCTGAGCCTCAAATGGTGCCATTTGCAGGCTGGCTTGGTAACTGTTGTTGTATCACGAACTCTGCGTATGGTAAACTTTCTTCCCAACTGGTTCCATAGGTGAGGACACATGCTCTTAGCATGTCTTCTAGAATTTGGTTTACGCGCTCGGTTTGTCCATCGATGCAGGGGTGGTATGCGGTCTCAACGCCAGATTCAGTTCCCAAAGCTTGTTGTGCGATCCCAAAATCTGGAGATGAATTGTGTGCCCCTGTCGGATATTATAGTCTTTGGAACTCCATGTAAGCGAAGCGATCTGGAGAGATAAAGCCCGGCAAGTTTCTGGCGGTGTGGGTTGTCTTCACGGGATGAAGTGAGCTACTTTAGTCGATCTATCGGTGATGACCCATATGGCATCATGTCCATGTCGTGACCGAGGTAGCCCAACAATAAAATCCATTCCAATCTCGTCCCATTTCCAGTCGGGTATCTTATTTGGCTGCAAAAGTCCGGCCGGTTTCTGGTGCTCGGCCTTGATGCGTTGACAAGAGTCACAACATGCGATGAACGTGGCTATGTCCCTTTTCAGATCGTGCCACCAAAATTTCTCCTGAATGTCCTTGTACATTTTTGTTCCTCTAGGATGGATTGAATATGGAGCGGTGTGGCCTTCAGCTAAGATTTTCTGTTTAAGGTCCTTGATATTTGGTACGCAAAGTCTATCTCCGTACCACAATATTCCCTTCTTATCGATAACGAACTCTGTGGCCTTGCCCAAACTCACCTTTCGCTTTATGCCTTCAATGCTAGGGTGTCCATGCTGAGCTTCTTTAACTTTTTCAATCAGGTTAGGCTGTATCTCTAAATTCGACACACTGCCTTCAGTGACCACCATCAAGTTGAGCTTAGCAATTCCTGCGGAATTGGTCTCAAATTTGGTAGACCGTCGTTGTTCGGGCTAGGGTTCCGACTTAGGGCATCTGCCACTACATTTGCTTTTCCTGGATGGTAGTGGATCCGAACATCATAATCCTTCACTAATTCCAACCAGCGTCGTTGCCGTAAATTTAGTTCGGTTGTGTGAAAATATACTTGAGGCTCTTATGGTTCGTGTATATTTCTAGCGATTTCAAGTAAAAGTGTCTCCATTCCTTGAGTGCATGAATAACTGCTGCTAATTCCAGGTCATGAGTAGGATAATTTTCCTCATGCTTGCGAAGTTGTCTCGAAACATACGCGACAACCTTGCCTTCTTGCATCAATCGCACCCGAGGCCCTTTCGAGATGCGTCACAATACACCTCAAAATTCTTGTGTATGTCCGGCACAATTAATCTGGTGCTGTCGTTAGTTTCCTTTTAATTCTTGGAAACTTTTCTCGCAAGCTCCGTCCATTCAAACTTCTTGTCTTTCTTGAGTAGCTGCGTCATTGGCTTTGCTATAGTGGAAAATCCTTCAATAAACCTTCGGTAGTAACCTGCCATTCCCAGGAAACTTCGTACGTCCGTTACGCTGGCTGGTGGTTTCCAGCCAAGTACGGCCTTGACTTTTTCGGGTCTCGGCAATACCTTCTTGGGTCGATCGTGGCCCGAAAACCTACTGTCTTAGCCAAAACTCACACTTGCTGAACTTGGCGTATAATTGATGTTTCCTGAGTTCTCCTAGTACAATTCGGAGATGTTCAGCGTGCTCTTCTGGTGTCTTGGAGTATATCAGAATATCGTCGATGAATACCACAACAAACTTGTCCATGAATTTCATAAATACTTTGTTCATGAGGTGAACAAAATATGCGGGGGCGTTCGTCAGTCCAAATGGCATTACTGTGAACTCATACAATCCGTATCTGGAGGTGAAGGCTGTCTTGGGAATATCTTCCGTTCGTACTTTTAATTGATGATATCCCGACCTCAAGTCAATTTTTGAGAATACCTTGGCTTGAGCGAGCTGATCAAATAAATCATTTATTCGTGGCATCGGATATTTGTTCTTGATCGTGACCATGTTAAGTGCTCGATAGTTGATACACAGTCTCAGTGTTCCATCCTTCTTTTTGGCAAATAAAATTGGTGAACCCCAAGGTGAGGAGCTGGCTCGTATATAACCTTTGTCCAATAATTCTTTTATTTGCTTCTTCAATTCTACCAATTCGGATGGTGCCATTCTGTATGGTTTCTTGTATATGGGAGTGGTTCCGGGTGCTAGCTCAATGCTGAATTCTATCTCTCGGTCTGGTGGCATGCCTGGTAGTTCTTCGGGAATACGTCTGGAAATTCACACACTACTGGAACTTTGCTTAATTCAGAAATATCCACCTTGTTCAATCTCGGTTGCCGGGATATTTTTCTCTCTTTGGCTGAAACTTTTATTGTCTTCCCATGGTGGTGGGTGAGAATTACGGTCCTGTTGAAGCAGTCAATAAAACCTTTGTTGGTGGTTAACCAATCCATCCCTAAGATGACATCCAGTCCTTTATTTTCCAACACAATAAGGTTGGCGTGAAACCTCAATCCTTCAAACTCAATAATCACACCTTGGCAGTAACTCTGGGTAACTTGCTTAATCCCAGGGGACTTGATGATCATTGATTTTTCCAAGGGAAGCATCGAAAAATTATTTTGCAAAGCAAAACTTTTGAAGTGAATGAGTGAAGCTCCGAATCAAACAAAACCATGGCAGGTATTGTGTTGATAGGAAGCGTGCGAGTCACGATATCCGGGGCATTCAGTGCTTCCTCTTTGGTCACGTGGTTCAGATGACCCTTCCTGTGGTTGTTATTTGGGTTGAAATTGTTGCGCTTTGGCGCCGAATTATTACCTCCGTTGTTCGGCTTTGGGGTCGAGTTCCTTGGCTTGGGGCACTGCTTGGCATAGTGCCCTTCTTCTCCACAAGCATAGCAAGTAATGCTTGGGCGGTATGTGAACTCCTTGTCCCTTGCATGGAAATTCTTGATTGGGCGTGAGGCGTTTGTCGTGGGTTTGGGTGTCCAACCTTTCGAAAATCTGTCTTGCTCTTGGCGGTTGCGGGCATGATTAGTTTGGTCCCTTTTTCGCTTGCGGAAATCTTCCAAGCTGCGTCTCTCATTTTCCAAAGTAATGGCCTTATCCACCAGCGCCTTAAAATCTGGGAAGGTGTGCACAACCAACTGGCATTTAAGCGCAGGCGTTAGACCGTCTAGGAATTTTTCCATCTTCTTGCTTTCAGACATACGCTCCTCGTTGGCGTAGCGAGACAACAGAGTAAACTGACTGTTGTATTCTGACACCGTCATTGTCCTTTGCTTGAGGTCATCAAATTCTCTCTTTTTGATCTTCATAAGACTTTTAGGAATATGTGCCCCATGAAAACCTTCTTTGAACTCCTCCCAGTTGATATTATTTTTGTTGGGGTGCATGTGTAGGAAATTTTCCCACCACGATGCAGCTGCTCCAGTGAGATAGTGCGGTGCATATAGCACTTCCTCAAGGTCTGAACACTAGGCAATAATTAATTTTCTTTCCATGTCTCGAAGCCAGTCCTCGGCTTGAAGAGGTTTGTCAGTATGAGAAAATGTTTGGGGACGCGTCTTCTGTAGCTCAGATAACTTTGATTGCTGCTGATACTGTCCACGGTGATTTCCCATATTGATGACTTGGTTCATCATTTCCTGATGTTGTTGTTGACTTTGCTCATAAAGATGGCACATTTGGGAAAGTGCTGTTTCACTATCCTGTTGACTTGACTGCCCCTGTGTGAAATTGTTGCTTGGTTGTGTGCCATAATTTTCCTCTGACGGAGTTGGCATAGAGCGTGTCCAAGGACGAGACATTGTTCACTCTGGGGATATATTTTGTCAAACTCATAAGAAAAGAAATTGAGTCGCAAAATTCAATAAATTCATGAAGACGAAAAAGTCTTAAATGCTCCAAGATTTATCAAGAGAATAAACGTTTGCGCACGGAGAAGGACTGCTCATTACATATCTTACACGCAAGCAGTAATTATACAATACATCACTCAGGATATGCGTACATATACCTGACATGTTATTTAGGCTAGTGCACTCCTCCAGTTCCTACATGATGCGCAAACAAGCTACTTCTCATAGCCTATGTACATATAAACATATCGTACAAGCGGTACATCGCATGGCGGCTAAGCGTATTCAGTCGGAGGAGATGGTGAGGATCTCCTTTGCCTGCCGAGGTGAGGCGCAGAGAGGCTGGGACTCAACCTCCTCCTCGCTAATAGGCTCCAGGCGTGAAGTGCCGCGCTGAGTTGGTGGAGCGGGTGCCCTATATGGAGCAACACGAACAGGTGTGGGCGCGATGGGTGGTGCAGAGCGGATGGAGTGGGCGCAATGACTTGGTTGAATTCCTCGGTGGAAGGCAAAGCGACGAGCGATGGCGAGAGTGGTAGGTGCATAAGATGCCGAGGACGAGGCGAAAGTCGGTGGCGTGCGGTGTGCAGGAGCTCCCTCTGTTGGCGGTACAGCCATGGATGAGTCCATGTAGGCAGCCACGAAGTCATCCACCAGGTTGTCGAAGGCTGCCTCGAGCCCGGAGATACCCGACGAGCATCTCAAAAGCCTCGTCTCGCTCTCCTCTGGGGCAAGAGTATGAGTAGTGGCAGGCGTACGACACGTGGCATGGAAGGTAGCGGTGACGACGAGTCTGCATCGAAGGAAGGACATCCCTGAGACGAGCTATCGCCTCACGGGCTGCCATCTGCATAGCATGCTTCTCTGTAGGCATGGCTCTTCCCAAGAACCGGAAGCGGCGTAATTCAACACGCCCTCCCTTGAATTGCACCGCGGCCTGGTGCATGGTCAGGCGGTCGTTGACCTCGTGCTGATGGAGCGTGAAGACTGGGCGAATGGATGGCCCCATCGCGACATGGGCGATGAAGGAGAGAAGCTTGCGAACCCATCGGACTCGTTGGCGAACATCTATGACTCGCAGATTGTTGTCGGCCATCTACAAAAGTAGGCAAAAATTCTGAATGGTCGATCATAAATTTATCTTTGACCGTCGAATGACTACATTTGCAAAAATAAGAATCAACTCTATTTTGCTAATAACCGATTAGCGATCGCACGTAGTGGCTTCCTACAACCATCAGCTGGCTCGGTACCAAGCTTGTCACGACCGGTTTTCCAATAAAATATTTATTGAGAAACCGATATTTTAATTCGATCGAGGAAAAATCCTCTGGATCGGTAGACAAAATCTTGATACAATAAGCCAAGAGCATTAGAATATATTACGTGGTCGAGCTGGGGTGCTCAACCAATTATTACAAACATGCCAACAATTATACATAATGGCGGATATGACACAGTGGAGTGGTGGCATACTACTGACTCGAGTTAAAGTGGTGGTGGAATAACACAGTGGAGTGGATAACATGACTCCTACACTGGCAGCTCATTGAGCGTCATGGTGATGCTCGATGGAATTATTTGGGTAGCGGAAGCGGGAGTAACATAGTGACTAATCCAGGGTCGCATGAGACTGACTGGATTCCTCTAGGCGTCGGACTCGCTATCGAACTCTTCATCCATGAGATCGCCTTCGTCAGCATCTGGCCAAATCAACAAGCCAGGTGAGTACTTTGAAAGTACTCGCAAGACAGCTCGGACAATAGATATAATAAATGCATGCATGAATGCGTCATGAGTAATTTAACAATGCACATTCAAATCAGTATAACAAGGTAAGTAAAAAGGGAGTCGGCGGTAGTCCGCTCGAAAACCCAATAAAATAAACTGAAAACTGATCGGGTGTCTGAAGCGACGCCTCGAAGGGTAAACAAATAAATAAATCATACCACAGTCGGGCGTCTGAGCGACACCACATAAAGGGCTTATACTAAAAATAAAAGACATGCGTGCCACAGTCGGACGTCGGAGCGACATCACATAAAGGGCTTGCATCGTAAGTAAATAATAACAATACCACGATCGGACGTCGAGCGACATCGCGAAAGGGCTTATATCAAAAGTAAATAAATAACAATGCCACGATCGGACGTCGAGCGACATCGCGAAAGGGCTTATATCAAAAGTAAATAAATAACAATGCCACGATCGGACGTCGAGCGACATCGCAGAAAGGGCTTATATCAAAAGTAAATAAATAACAATGCCACGATCGGACGTCTGGCGACATCGTAGAAAGGGCTTATATCAAAAGTAAATAAATAACAATGCCGCAATCGAGCGTCGAGCGGCATCGCAGAAAGGGCTTATATCAAAAGTAAATAAATAACAATGCATGATCGGACGTCTGAGCGACATTGCGAGAAAGGGCTTAAATTCATTATTCATAAGTTGCAAGAATTAATGCTCACGGTAAATATTCAACACGCGATAAATAACGGGTTAGTCCATTCACGTGAATAAAGGTTAACGGACTTAATACTCATGTGGCTCACGAGTTTTTGTCACCAAGACTGACTCTTGACAAGATAAGATAAACACAGAACTTGGATATGGATAAGATGATTCAAAGGAATTATTGACTCTGCATAGTTTGTACTAAATTACCCACAGCCAACGGATTTCGTGATCACGAAGGACTAGTTCCGTTACGGTATTTCGGAGGAAACACAACAATCCAAAGACACACCCATCCCACCTCACGATGCCAGGAATCACCCTAGACAGCGCTCAAGAAAAACTTTGAGACGGGAGATCACAATCTCGAATAGCATGGGATCAAATTTATATCTGCAGCGCTCTAAGGGTGCCCCCCTCTCGGTCCCAACCGGAAACACCCATGCTCCCTGATCGGATGATAGGCTTTAATCCAGGGCCATGGAACCCTCATCCCGGTCTCTCGATTTGGTGTGTACCAGGAAAGTGGTTTGCAACTTACTACGCCATATCCCTTGCGGAAAACATGTGGTAGTACGGAAAAGGAAAAATGGACGGAAACTGGACTGATACATGTTGACACTGGAGTCAAATAATCTGGCATAAGACAGGCATGCTACAACACTGCCATCTTACCCATTCTCATGCCAACTCATGGCCATGCAAACTCATTTACATCAACTCATGGATTTCTGAAACTCACTTGCCTCAACTTTTCATGTGATATAACTTCCATCGAGATGCTCATGAACATGCCATGAAACTACTTAATGCAAACATGCCCAAACACTCATCATATCAAAAGTTCAAACATGCTTGCCTGGTTCGGAGTAGTCGGGCCTAGCTCGGTGAAGTTCATGTTCCGTCACCTCCTTCGGTATCTACGGTATACAAAAATACACGCACTAACGTAAATACCATGGGGTGCACAAAATATTCCAAATATTTTTCAACTAAATCTGATAAAAAACTAGACAAAATTTATAAGAGGACAGAAAAAAAATCACTCAAAAATCCTTTTCTGTTTAAAAGTTATAAGAGTTTTGGTCCAAGGACCTCTCTGTAATGAAACAGAAAACTCTCAGGGGTCTAAGCAGAAAAGTCCAGAAAAAGATTCAGATTAGAAAGCGCATTTGCCAGAATACGCTTTCAGAAACGGTTCGAAAAAAAAGAACAGAGAGGCTGACGGGCGGGTCCCACTCGTCGGCGCCCGAGAGCCGCGGTGGTCGCCGGCGGCGATCCACGGCGAGGCAGGGGGATCGAGTGGTACCTCTGTGCTCAGTGCATCCTTCCGCGTCGGTGCGTGGTGGTGGTGGTCGCCGGCGAGCACCACGTCGACGGAGGCCCTTGCTCCGTGGACGGTGGTTCGGGTAGTCGTGGGCCTCGTCGGAGAGAGTTCTTTGAGTCAAATTGGAGTGGGGGTTAGTCTCCTAGAGATGTCATGAGGCTACGGGCAAGTCTAGGGCGGTGGAGGAGCTCTTCGGAGAGAACGCTGCCGGAGCCAAGCGGACGGAGGTGGCGGAGTTGAGGAAGAAGGGCCCCTCGAGGCTCTTCCAAAGGCTGGGCGGGTCTGGTGAGGTGGTGGAGATGTGCGGGTCGAGAGCGAGCTCGAGGCGCTATTTATAGCCGCCCGAGGCGGTTGCCGTGAACAGGATAAGTCCGGCGAGCAATTACGGCGGTGCTGTGGCTGGACGGTTGGTTTAGGGGCTCGAGCATCGTCTAGACGGAGTCTCGATTCCATCCGGTGCCTAACTCAGCAAGGCAGGGCGGTTCGGGCCTGTCTCCAGCACGGAACGGCCGCCGTGTGCACGTTGGCGGCGAGGCGCGCCTGTGCGTGCCGAGCCACAGCGACGGTGCTGCAGAGCATCATGCGCCAGGCAAGGAGACAACCACGCGGAGCTCCCAGTGGCATGGGCGGTGCGAGCGGCGTTGTGCAGCAGGTGCCCCTGTCGGCCGCCACGGAGGTCCCAACGCCAGAAGAAGCCGCCAGCAGAGGGCGAGGTGCCACCGACGCCAGAACTAGCCAAGAAGCTGCGGCCTCTGGACAGGAGGAGGAGGGTCGTGCGCGCCAGCGCCTGATTGACAGGTGACCAGACTCGATTAAACTGAACTTAATGAAACTCTGAATTTCTCTGAAAGTGCAAAGTAACAGTGCAAGCCAGGTGTTCGACAGAATGATTTTGGTATGTGGGGATTTTTCCTTGAGCTGATTTTTGGTGGAGTGGCCTCTCATAGCATCCGGGGCTGCCTGAATTTTGGTTGAATTTTTGGAGAAGAGGAGATATGAATTTCATCAAATTTGACAAATCTGGTCCAAATTTGCAGAGGCTGAAACTTGAAAATTTTGAGAAGAAGAAGAGTGGATCTTGATGGTTCTAGGTTGTGGGTGCTAGGGACTATCCAGAGGAGTTGGTTTGAGATCAAAATTCAAAGGCAAATAGGTACTTGCTTTGCAAATCACCTAGGCTCAAAATAATGGACATAATTGTTTTGGGGAAAGAAATAAATGAGATAAAATCCAAAAATGAGTTGGACCTGTTGGGACAGAATATTTGGATTGCCCCAAAGTGGAAGG
Source organism: Aegilops longissima (assembly GCA_021605205.1). Classification (NCBI taxonomy): domain Eukaryota; kingdom Viridiplantae; phylum Streptophyta; class Magnoliopsida; order Poales; family Poaceae; genus Aegilops; species Aegilops longissima. The sequence goes on from CM038681.1 coordinate 507,947,424, forward strand.
AGGGGTTTTGGGAAGATTTACCACATGAGACATGGTAAATATTATGGATGGTTTCAATATAAGAGAAGACCCAAAACTCCTAGGGTTTTCTTATTAAAATAAAAATAAATCCCAAAAAAATAAATTTGAGAAGGGGAAGATTTAGAAGAAGGGTTTTTAAATAACCAACACTAGAGTTGAAGAAGATGCCAAAATAAAAGCCTTTGCCAAAGGGGAAATTTTTGAGAGAGAGATTTTTGGAAGGGTTTAAATGAATTTCTTCAAAACCAACAAAGTTTTTGTTGAAAACCAAACAATTTTTTTTTTGAGTGTCACAGAGCAAGGAACTCATCACCAGGGTACAGCTTCTCCCAAGTCTTGGAGATCAACAGAAACATGTATGGTCCATAGATAGGCACCTTGCGGTTGAACACCGCAAACCGAAGCTCACACCACATGATGTGTGAGACATCAAGTGGCTGAGTCTGAGACACACGTACCTCCTCGCACAGGAGCATCATATCCACCATACAGGCATGAACCTTGTCCTTGTCGCCAATGCAAGGGAACAGAGAGTTGCGGAAGATGCGATACATGATATCCAGAAAGGAGTTGAGCACCCACGTCGACTTGCCATTGGGAAGCACCTTCTCAACATAGAACGGCTGAATCTTGTTCTTGCTAGCAGACTCAGGATTGGCATGGGGGCGAACACCCACGGGTGTGTTGAGCCCGTCATCAGGAGCCTGGAGCAGATCCATGAACTCCTTGTAGGTAGCAGTCAACTGACGGCCATTGGTCATCCAGGTCATCCTCCGCTCCTCCCAGTGAAAGAAAATGAGGCAAAGAACTGCGAGATAAGATCGGGGTCATAGTCAAGGTGGAAAGAGATCACATGTTCAATACCAAACTGCTCCACCAAATCCGAGCTTCTCCAAAGTACTCACGAAACTTGTCCTTCCTCAAGTGATGCATGTCTATCCACTTGACATCCATGTAGGTATTTTGCTTGTTCTTGATGACATCCAGATAAGTGAGAGTCTGCTGCTTGGTCCAAAACAGTTCACTGCCTCTGATGGTACCACGAGGATTCACATACGGTTTGATCTGCCTGAGACGGATGAACTCAGAAAGGGGAATCTCGTCCATGCCCTTAGCAGGTTCCTTGTGCTTGCTAGCGGTGGTCTTGATACGGCGCTTGGGGGCATTGGAGCCCTCTGGTGATTCACTTTGATTGCGCAGACGCTTGGAGCCGGTGTCACGACTGGGATTGGAACGACGAGAGCCACCACCTGAGACACAAAGCGCAAAACACCCACGACAAGCAAGAAGGATCAATGCAAAGACCACGGCAAAGCAAAAGAAACACATAGAAAGCATACGTGGTAATTGCCACGAGAGAGATTGGACCCAACAGTAGTACTGCCTGGTGCTGCGGTACTAAAATTTTAGTGCCGCTCCTAGTCGCGGTAGTACCGTGTGATGTCACGCGGTATTACGGGGCTGGGAGCGATAGTAAGATCTTAGTGCCACAGCTCGTCTTGAGTAATACCGCACCGACGGACGGTAGTACGGACGAGCGGTAGTACCGCACATGTGGCGATAGTAGCGCACAGCGTCAGGTCCGAACCAGATTTTGAATCTGAGAAGAAACGCGAAACCACGACGGTACTACGGTTGATCAAATCTATCACAGGACAACATATCAAGTATAATCCCTATGCAATACTACTCTCCTACATCCTACTCTTGCAAATATTTAGCCTAAAATCTCAAGAACACATGCATCTCCCCAAAAACCTAGAGGCAAAGAAAACAACCAAAAGAGAGAGGGATTTGGGGAAGGACCTTGTTCCATGTCAAGAGCACGTGGTGGGGAACGATCCCACCGGAAGGAAATGCAGGAGAGCAGCCGGAAGCGGAGATCCGGTGAGGGACTCCGACCCCGTTGTTGAGCGAGAGAGAGAGGCGAAGTGGGGAAACTGACGAATGGGTATGGGGGTGTTAGAACTCCCCCTGCCCATCCTTATCCCCCACGCGTCTGCGACAGCGTGGTAGTACCGCACATCATCGCGGTAGTACCGCTTGGGCTGAAGTACCGCACCAAAGTGGTAGTACCACTCTCCCAGGCGGCAGTAAAAAATTGCTGCCGCGCTGGGGCGGTAGTACCATGCTCTCCACACGCGGTAGTACCGTAGCAGGCTGCGGTAGTACCGTGAGCTCAAGAAAAACAAGTTTCAAGCACACGAGAATAGAGGTCTTCGCAAGGAAACTTCGAGCACAAGAGACACCACAAGAACACGCTCAACACAAAGGCAGAAAGGCAAACGTCAACAAGAAACGACCACGCAACACCACCTCTCCAAAGAGAGGGCGGTGGCCGGAGCCACCTATGTTTGAGTCAATTGGTATGGCACCGCGAAGAATTATCCTTGGGCCCATGACCAAAACTCGTCTTTGAAGCACAAGTACCATAAAAAATGGCTAATGTGAAAGAGTTGATCGATTTATGCATAATGGGGGGAGGGAGAGTTCATTGAGAGAACAACACTCCCCCTATGTCCATGCCTACACCTAAACAAGACAACAAGTTGAGTATGGTGGGGTGTGCAAGGGCTCAAGCAAAATTGCTCGAATCAATGATATTTAGCTCATGCCTTAACTCGCGAAATCTTGCTTCATCCAAAGGCTTCGTGAAGATATCTACAAGGTTATCATGAGTGTTGACATAGTTGAGCTCGATCTCCCCTCGCCTAATGTGATTCCGGATGAAGTGATACCGAATCTCAATATGCTTCGTCTTGAAGTGTTGCATGGGGTTGAGAGAAATCTTGATGGCACTTTCATTGTCACACCAAAGAGGCACTTTGTCACAAATGACACCGTAATCCTTTAAAGTTTGCCTCATCAATAAGAGTTGTGCACAACAACTACCGGCCGCCACATACTCCGCTTTGGTGGATGAGAGAGACACACAACTTTGCTTTTTAGAAGACCAACTTACCAAAGAGCAACCAAGGAATTGGCACCCTCCGGAAGTGGACTTCCTATCCACTTTGTCTCCCGCCCAATCGGAATCCGAATATCCTACAAGCTTGAAGTTTTCTCCTCTTGGGTACCACAAGCCATAGTTTGGGGTATGAGCCAAATATCGAAAGATTCGCTTGACCACCACAAAGTGGCTTTCCTTAGGTGCGGCTTGAAACCGTGCACAAATTCCCACACTCAACATGATATCCGGTCTAGATGCACAAAGGTAAAGAAAGGATCCAATCATGGAACGATATACCTTTTGATCCACCGCTTTACCATTGGGATCAATGTCAAGTTGGCACTTGGTGGGCATTGGAGTGGAAACCGGCTTGACATCACTTAGCTTGAATCTCTTGAGCATGTCTTGAGTGTATTTAGCTTGGTTGATGAAGGTACCTTCTCTTCTTTGCTTCACTTCGAAACCGAGAAAGAACTTCAAATCTCCCATGGAAGACATCTTGAACTTTGAGGTCATTAGTGCGGCAAATTCCTCATTGAAAGCTTTGTTAGGGAACCAAAGATAATGTCATCAACATATAGGTGTCACACAAACAACTCCCCTTTGACCTTCTTAGTAAAAGAGTGGGATCGATTAGCCCAACTTCAAACCCGCGATCTTGTAACAACTGGGTAAGGTGGTCATACCACGACGTGGGGCTTGTTTAAGGCCATAGAGTGCCTTATCGAGTTGATACACATGATCGGAAAGTAGGGATCCTTGAACCCGGGGTTGTTTGACGAAACCAACTCATTAATAGGACCATTAAGAAAAGCACTCTTCACATCCATTTGTTGCAACTTAAAGTTGTGATGAGAAGCATAAGCAATCAACAACCAAATGGATTCAAGACGAGCAACGGGAGGAAAGGTTTCACCGTAGTCGATACCCTCGACTTGGGAGTAGCCTTGTGCCACCAATCTTGCCTTGTTGCGAATGATGGTCCCATGAGAATCTTGCTTGTTCTTGAAAATCCACTTGGTCCCAATGACATTGTGGTTCCCCGTTGGCCTTGGCACCAATCTCCACACCTTGTTGTACTCGAAGTTGTTGAGTTCTTCATGCATGGCATTAAGCCAATCCGGATCTTCGAGTGCCTCATATACCTTTTGGGGTTCAACACAAGAGACAAACGCGTGATCTTCACAAAAGTTTGCCAATTGTCTATGAATGCTTACCCCCTTTTGAATGCTTCCAAGTACATTATTCATGAGATGACCCTTGGTGGAGAGCTTGGAAGCAATCTTGGCGGCACGACGCTCTAATTCCTCCTCGGTGGTGAGTTGAGGAGCGTTCACTTGATCATCTTGAGCGTCGTCTTGAGCTTGTTCTTGATCTTGAACTTGCTCGGGGGAGAGAACTTGACCTTGGGCATCACTTGGTGTGTCAACACCGTCTTGAGCATGATCTTGCCCTTGGTCTTGTTCATGAGGATGAGGGCCTTCACTTTGTTCTTCGGAAGCGTGTGGGCCTTGGGTTGGTGATGGCTCCATTTGAATGGAGCATTGTCCTTCTCCTTCGGCCACAAGGGGTTCCTCAATGGGTAGGATAAAACCAACACCCATTCTTCTTATGGCTTGAGGAGGAATTTCATCACCTACATCACAAGTGCCACTTTGCTCCACTTGGGAGCCGTTATTCTCATCAAACTCCACGTTACACGTCTCCTCAATAAGCCCGTGGATTTATTGAGGACACGGTAAGCATGAGAGTTTGTAGCATAAGCAACAAATATGCCCTCATAAGCTCTAGCCTCAAATTTAGACAACCGAACACCTTTCTTGAGAATGAAACACTTACACCAACACCCAAAGTACTTGAGATTGGGCTTGTTACCGGTGAGTATCTCATGATGCCCTTTGTTGGGGAACGTGGCGTAAATTCAAAATTTTCTATGCATCACCAAGATCAATCTATGGATTAATCTAGCAACGAGGGAAGGAGAGTGCATCTACATACCCTTATAGATCGCTAAGCGGAAGCATTCAAGAGAACGGGGTTGAAGGAGTCGTACTCATCGTGATCCAAATCACCGGAGATCCTAGTGCCGAACGGACGGCACCTCCACGTTCAACACACGTCACAGAGCGGTGGCGTCTCCCATGCCTTGATCCAGCAAGGAGAGAGGAGAGGTTGGGAAGACTCAGTCCAGCAGCAGCACAACGGCGTGGTGGTGGTGGAGGCCTTGCTACTCCAGCGGGGCTTCGCCAGCACTCACGAGAGACGAGGAGGGAGAGGTAGGGCTGCGCCAAGAGGGAGATGTTCTCGTGTGTTAGGCAGCCCCAAAACCTCCACTATATATAGGGGAAAGGGAGGGAGGCGCCTAGGGTTTCCCCTAGGGGCGGTGGCAGGCAGATGGGATCTCCCCTTGGGTGACTTGGCCCCCAAGCCGAGGTGGGAACCCTAGATGGGGCGCCCAAACCCCTGGTCACGTGGGAATAGGTGAGGGGCGACAACCCCTTAGTGGGCTGGTTTGCCCCTTCCTTGGCCCATGAAGCCCCCAACACTTGCGGGGCTCCCGAAACACCTTCGGGTCATCTTGGTCATCACCCGGTACCTCCGAACACTTCCCGGACTCCAAAACCCTTCGTCCAATATATCAATCTTTACCTCTGGACCATTCAGAACTCCTCGTGACGTCCGGGATCTCATCCGGACTTGAACAACATTCGGTAACCACGTATATTTATTCCTATAACCCTAGCGTCACCGAACCTTATGTGTAGACCCTACGGGTTCGGGAACCATGCGAACATGACCGAGACGTTCTATGGTCAATAACCAACAGCGGATCTGGATACCCATGTTGGCTCCCACATGTTCCACGATGATCTCATCGGATGAACCACGATGTCGAGGATTCAATCAATCCCGTATTCAATTCCCTTTGTCTAGCGGTATTGTACTTGCCCGAGATTCGATCGTCGGTATCCCGATACCTTGTTCAATCTCGCATCGCAAGTCTCTTTACTCGTTCGTAACACATCATACCGTGATCAACCCCTTGGTCACATTGTGCACATTATGATGATGTCCTACCGAGTGGGCCTAGAGATACCTCTCCGTTTACACGGAGTGACAAATCGCAGTCTCGATTCGTGCCAACCCAACAGACACTTTCGGAGATACCTGTAGTGCACCTTTATAGCCACCCAGTTACGTTGTGATGTTTGGTACACCCAAAGCATTCCTACGGTATCCGGGAGTTGCACAATCTCATGGTCTAAGGAAAAGATACTTGACATTAGAAAAGCTTTAGCATACGAACTACGATCTTTGTGCTAGGCTTAGGATTGGGTCTTGTCCATCACATCATTCTCCAAATGATGTGATCCCGTTATCAACGACATCCAATGTCCATGGTCAGGAAACCGTAACCATCTGTTGATCAACGAGCTAGTCAACTAGAGGCTTACTAGGGACATGGTGTTGTTTATGTACCCACACATGTATCTGAGTTTCCTATCAATACAATTATAGCATGGGTAATAAACGATTATCATGAACAAGGAAATATAATAATAACTAATTTATTATTGCCTCTAGGGCATATTTCCAACACGTGCCACTATGCAGAATGGTCCGATGAATCTTGGTGCTAGCTTCCCCTTAATCTTGAATCGTTGCAGGCCCCTCATAGGAGATACTCGTAGGTATACAAACTCACCGGGTTCGAAACTGACTCCCCGATGTTTTTGATCGTAATAACTCTTCTGTCGACTCTGGGCTGTCTTGAGTCGATCCCTAATCACCTTAACTTTATATTCAGCCTCCTTGAGCATGTCTGGGCTGAAGATATGGCTGTCTCAGGTTTCTGACCAATTTAGCGGGGTACGACATCTCCGCCCGTACAGAGCCTCAAATGGTGCCATTTGCAGGCTGGCTTGGTAACTGTTGTTGTATGCGAACTCTGCGTATGGTAAACTTTCTTCCCAACTGGTTCCATAGGTGAGGACACATGCTCTTAGCATGTCTTCTAGAATTTGGTTTACGCGTTCAGTTTGTCCATCGATGCAGGGGTGGTATGCGGTAATTGAACGCCAGCTCAGTTCCCAAAGCTTGTTGTGTTTATCCCAAAATCTGGAGATGAATTGTGTGCCTGTCGGATATTATAGTCTTTGGAACTCCATGTAAGCGAGCGATCTGGAGAGATAAAGCCCGGCAAGTTTCGGCGGTGTGGGTTGTCTTCACGGGATGAAGTGAGCTACTTTAGTCATCTATCGGTGATGACCCATATGGCATCATGTCCATGTCGTGACCGAGGTAGCCCAACAATAAAATCCATTCCAATCTCGTCCCATTTCCAGTCGGGTATCTTATTTGGCTGCAAAAGTCCGGCCGGTTTCTGGTGCTCGGCCTTGATGCGTTGACAAGAGTCACAACATGCGATGAGCGTGGCTATGTCCTTTTCGATCGTGCCACCAAAATTTCTCCTGAATGTCCTTGTACATTTTGTTCCTCTAGGATGGATTGAATATGGAGCGGTGTGGCCTTCAGCTAAGATTTTCTGTTTAAGGTCCTTGATATTTGATGCATAAAGTCTATCTCCGTACCACAATATTCCCTTCTTATCGATAATCTAACTCGTGGCCTTGCCCAAACTCACCTTTCGCTTTATGCCTTCAATGCTAGGGTGTCCATGCTGAGCTTCTTTAACTTTTTCAATCAGGTTAGGCTGTATCTCTAAATTCGACACACTGCCTTCAGTGACCACCATCAAGTTGAGCTTAGCGAATTCCTGCCGGAATTCGGGTCTCAAATTTGGTAGACCGTCGTTGTTCGGGCTAGGGTTCCGACTTAGGGCATCTGCCACTACATTTGCTTTTCCTGGATGGTAGTGGATCCGAACATCATAATCCTTCACTAATTCCAACCAGCGTCGTTGCCGTAAATTTAGTTCCGGTTGTGTGAAAATATACTTGAGGCTCTTATGGTTCGTGTATATTTCACAACGATTTCCAAGTAAAAAGTGTCTCCATTCCTTGAGTGCATGAATAACTGCTGCTAATTCCAGGTCATGAGTAGGATAATTTTCCTCATGCTTGCGAAGTTGTCTGGAAACATACGCGACAACCTTGCCTTCTTGCATCAATACGCACCCGAGGCCCTTTCGAGATGCGTCACAATACACCTCAAAATTCTTGTGTATGTCTGGCACAATTAATACTGGTGCTGTCGTTAGTTTCCTTTTTAATTCTTGGAAACTTTTCTCGCAAGCTCCCGTCCATTCAAACTTCTTGTCTTTCTTGAGTAGCTGCGTCATTGGCTTTGCTATAGTGGAAAATCCTTCAATAAACCTTCGGTAGTAACCTGCCATTCCCAGGAAACTTCGTACGTCCGTTACGCTGGCTGGTGGTTTCCAGCCAAATCTGACCTTGACTTTTTCGGGTCACGGCAATACCTTCTTGGGTCAAGATCGTGGCCCGAAAACCTACTGTCTTAGCCAAAACTCACACTTGCTGAACTTGGCGTATAATTGATGTTTCTGAGTTCTCCTAGTACAATTCGGAGATGTTCAGCGTGCTCTTACGGTGTCTTGGGTATATCGAATATCGTCGATGAATACCACAACAAACTTGTCCATGAATTTCATAAATACTTTGTTCATGAGGTGAACAAAATATGCGAGGCGTTAAATCGGTCAAATGGCATTCTTGTGAACTCATACAATCCGTGTCTGGAGGTGAAGGCTGTCTTGGGAATATCTTCCGTTCGTACTTTTAATTGATGATATCCCGACCTCAAGTCAATTTTTGAGAATACCTTGGCTTGAGCGAGCTGATCAAATAAATCATTTATTCGTGGCATCGGATATTTGTTCTTGATCGTGACCATGTTAAGTGCTCGATAGTTGATACACGTCTCGATGTTCCATCCTTCTTTTGGCAAATAAAATTGGTGAACCCCAAGGTGAGGAGCTGGCTCGTATATAACCTTTGTCCAATAATTCTTTTATTTGCTTCTTCAATTCTACCAATTCGGATGGTGCCATTCTGTATGGTTTCTTGTATATGGGAGTGGTTCCGGGTGCTAGCTCAATGCTGAATTCTATCTCTCGGTCTGGTGGCATGCCTGGTAGTTCTTCGGGAATACGTCTGGAAATTCACACACTACTGGAACTTTGCTTAATTCAGAAATATCCACCTTGTTCAATCTCGGTTGCCGGGATATTTTTCTCTCTTTGGCTGAAACTTTTATTGTCTTCCCATGGTGGTGGGTGAGAATTACGGTCCTGTTGAAGCAGTCAATAAAACCTTTGTTGGTGGTTAACCAATCCATCCCTAAGATGACATCCAGTCCTTTATTTTCCAACACAATAAGGTTGGCGTGAAACCTCAATCCTTCAAACTCAATAATCACACCTTGGCAGTAACTCTGGGTAACTTGCTTAATCCCAGGGGACTTGATGATCATTGATTTTTCCAAGGGAAGCATCGAAAAATTATTTTGCAAAGCAAAACTTTTCGAAGTGAATGAGTGAGAAGCTCCAGAATCAAACAAAACCATGGCAGGTATTGTGTTGATAGGAAACGTGCGAGTCACGATATCCGGGGCATTCGTGCTTCCTCTTTGGTCACGTGGTTCATGACCCTTCCCGTGGTTGTTATTTGGGTTGAAATTGTTGCGCTTTGGCGCCAATTATTACCTCCGTTGTTCGGCTTTGGGGTCGAGTTCCTTGGCTTGGGGCACTGCTTGGCATAGTGCCCTTCTTCTCCACAAGCATAGCAAGTAATGCTTGGGCGGTATGTGAACTCCTTGTCCCTTGCATGGAAATTCTTGATTGGGCGTGAGACGTTTGTCGTGGGTTTGGGTGTCCAACCTTTCTGAAAATCTGTCTTGCTGCGGCGGTTGCGGGCATGATTAGTTTGGTCCCTTTTTCGCTTGCGGAAATCTTCCAAGCTGCGTCTCTCATTTTCCAAAGTAATGGCCTTATCCACCAGCGTCTTAAAATCTGGGAAGGTGTGCACAACCAACTGGCATTTAAGCGCGGGCGTTAGACCGTCTAGGAATTTTTCCATCTTCTTGCTTTCAGACATACGCTCCTCGTTGGCGTAGCGAGACAACAGAGTAAACTGACTGTTGTATTCTGACACCGTCATTGTCCTTTGCTTGAGGTCATCAAATTCTCTCTTTTTGATCTTCATAAGACTTTTAGGAATATGTGCCCCATGAAAACCTTCTTTGAACTCCTCCCAGTTGATATTATTTTTGTTGGGGTGCATGTGTAGGAAATTTTCCCACCACGATGCAGCTGCTCCAAGAGATAGTGCGGTGCATATAGCACTTCCTCAAGGTCTGAACACTAGGCAATAATTAATTTTCTTTCCATGTCTCAAGCCAGTCCTCGGCTTGAAGAGGTTTGTCAAGATGAGAAAATGTTTGGGGACGCGTCTTACATAGCTCAGATAACTTTGATTGCTGCTGATACTGTCACGGTGATTTCCCATATTGATGACTTGGTTCATCATTTCCTGATGTTGTTGTTGACTTTGCTCATAAAGATGGCACATTTGGGAAAGTGCTGTTTCACTATCCTGTTGACTTGACTGCCCTCGTGTGAAATTGTTGCTTGGTTGTGTGCCATAATTTTCCTCTGACGGAGTTGGCATAGGCGTGTCCAAGGGCGAGACATTGTTCACTCTGGGGATATATTTTGTCAAACTCATAAGAAAAGAAATTGAGTCGCAAAATTCAATAAATTCATGAAGACGAAAAAAGTCTTAAATGCTCCAAGATTTATCAAGAGAATAAGCGTTTGCACGGAGAAGGACTGCTCATTACATATCTTACACGCAAGCAGTAATTATACAATACATCACTCGGGATATGCGTACATATACGACATGTTATTTAGGCTAGTGCACTCCTCCGGTTCCTACATGATGCAAACAAGCTACTTCTCATAGCCTATGTACATATAAACATATCGTACAAGCGGTACATCGCATGGCGGCTAAGCGTATTCAGTCGGAGGAGATGGTGAGGATCTCCTTTGCCCTGCCGAGGGTGAGGCGCAGAGAGGCTGGGGACTCAACCTCCTCCTCGCTAATAGGCTCCAGACGTGAAGTGCCGCGCTGAGTTGGTGGAGCGGGTGCCCTATATGGAGCAACACGAACAGGTGTGGGCGCGATGGGTGGTGCAGAGCGGATCGGAGTGGCGCAATGACTTGGTTGAATTCCTCGGTGGAAGGCGGGCGGCGGCGATGGCGAGAGTGGTAGGTGCATAAGATGCTGAGGACGAGGCGAAAGTCGGTGGCGTCGCGGTGTGCAGGAGCTCCCTCCTGTTGGCGGTACAGCCATGGATCGAGTCCATGTAGGCAGCCACGAAGTCATCCACCAGGTTGTCGAAGGCTGCCTCGAGCCCGGAGATACCCGACGAGCATCTCAAAAGCCTCGTCTCGCTCTCCTCAGGGCAAGAGTATGAGTAGTGGCAGGCGTGCGACACGTGGCATGGAAGGTAGCGGTGACGCAGTTAGTCGCATCGAAGGAAGGACATCCTCGAGACGAGCTATCGCCTCACGGGCTGCCATCTGCATAGCATGCTTCTCTGTAGGCATGGCTCTTCCCAAGAACCGGAAGCGGCGTAATTCAACACGCCCTCCCTTGAATTGCACCGCGGCCTGGTGCATGGTCAGGCGGTCGTTGACCTCGTGCTGATGGAGCGTGAAGACTGGGCGAATGGATGGCCCCATCGCGACATGGACGATGAAGGAGAGAAGCTTGACGAACCCATCAGACTCGTTGGCGAACATCTATGACTCGCAGTTGTTGTCGGCCATCTACAAAAGTAGGCAAAAATTCTGAATGGTCAGATCATAAATTTATGCTGACTGTCAGAAAATGACTACATTTGCAAAAATAAGAATCAACTCTATTTTGCTAATAACCGATTAGCGATCGCACGTAGTGGCTTCCTACAGTCAGCCTGGCTCTGGTACCAAGCTTGTCACGACCGGTTTTCCAATAAAAATATTTATTGAGAAACCGATATTTTAATTCCAGTACGAGGAAAAATCCTCCTGACTGGTAGACAAAATCTTGATACAATAAGCCAGTAGCATTAGAATATATTACAGGGTCGAGCTGGGGTGCTCAACCAATTATTACAAACATGCCAACAATTATACATAATGGCGGATATGACACGATGGAGTGGTGGCATACTCTCGACTCGAGTTAAAGTGGTGGTGGAATAACACGATGGAGTGGATAACATGACTCCTACATCGCAGCTCATTGGCGTCATGGTGATGCTCGATGGAATTATTTGGGTAGCGGAAGCGGAGTAACATAGTGACTAATCCAGGTCGCATGAGACTGACCGATTCCTCTAGGCGTCGGACTCGCTATCGAACTCTTCATCCATGAGATCGCCTTTCGACATCTCCGGCCAAATCAACAAGCCGGTGAGTACTTTGAAAGTACTCGCAAGACAGCTCGGACAATAGATATAATAAATGCATGCATGAATGCGTCATGAGTAATTTAACAATGCACATTCAAATCAGTATAACAAGGTAAGTAAAAAGGAGTCATGGTAGTCCGCTCGAAAACCCAATAAAATAAACTGAAAACTGATCGGTGTATGCGAGCGGCGCCTCGAAGGGTAAACAAATAAATAAATCATACCACGATCGGCGTCGGCGACACCACATAAAGGGCTTATACTAAAAATAAAAGACATGCGTGCCACAGTCGGACGTCGGAGCGACATCACATAAAGGGCTTGCATCGTAAGTAAATAATAACAATACCACAGTCGGACGTCTGAGCGACATCGCAGAAAGGGCTTATATCAAAAGTAAATAAATAACAATGCCACGATCGGACGTCTCGAGCGACATCGCGAAAGGGCTTATATCAAAAGTAAATAAATAACAATGCCACGATCGGACGTCGGCGACATCGCAGAAAGGGCTTATATCAAAAGTAAATAAATAACAATGCCCGCGATCGGACGTCTGAGCGACATCGTAGAAAGGGCTTATATCAAAAGTAAATAAATAACAATGCCGCAGTCGAACGTCTGAGCGGCATCGCAGAAAGGGCTTATATCAAAAGTAAATAAATAACAATGCCGCAGTCGGACGTCTGAGCGACATTGCAGAAAGGGCTTAAATTCATTATTCATAAGTTGCAAGAATTAATGCTCACCGGTAAATATTCAACACGCGATAAATAACGGGTTAGTCCATTCACAGGAATAAAGGTTAACCGGACTTAATACTCATGTGGCTCACCAGAGTTTTTGTCACCAAGACTGACTCTTGACAAGATAAGATAAACACAGAACTTGGATATGGATAAGATGATTCAAAGGAATTATTGACTCTGCATAGTTTGTACTAAATTACCCACAGCCAACGGATTTCCGTAGTCACGAAGGACTAGTTCCGTTTACGGTATTTCGGAGGAAACACAACAATCCAGTACACACCCATCCCACCTCACGATGCCAGGAATCACCCTAGACAGCGTTCAAGAAAAACTTTGAGACGGGGAGATCACAATCTCGAATAGCATGGGATCAAATTTATATACGCGCGCTCTAAGGGGTGCCCCCCTCTCGGTCCCAACCGGAAACACCCATGCTCCCTGATCGGATGATAGGCTTTAATCCAGGGCCATGGAACCCTCATCCCGGTCTCTCGATTTGGTGTGTACCAGAAAGTGGTTTGCAACTTACTACGCCATATCCCTTACGGAAAACATGTGGTAATACGGAAAAGGAAAAATGGGCCAAACTGGATGATACATGTTGACACTGGAGTCAAATAATCTGGCATAAGACAGGCATGCTACAACACTGCCATCTTACCCATTCTCATGCCAACTCATGGCCATGCAAACTCATTTACATCAACTCATGGATTTCTGAAACTCACTTGCCTCAACTTTTCATGTGATATAACTTCCATCGAGATGCTCATGAACATGCCATGAAACTACTTAATGCAAACATGCCCAAACACTCATCATATCAAAAGTTCAAACATGCTTGCCTGGTTCGGAGTAGTCGGGGCCTAGCTCGGTGAAGTTCGCGGTTCCGTCACCTCCTTCGGTATCTACGGTATACAAAAATACACGCACTAACGTAAATACCATGGGGTGCACAAAAATATTCCAAATATTTTTCAACTAAATCTGATAAAAAACTAGACAAAATTTATAAGAGGACAGAAAAAAAATCACTCAAAAATCCTTTTCTGTTTAAAAGTTATAAGAGTTTTGGTCCAAGGACCTCTCTGTAATGAAACGAAAACTCTCGAGTCTAAGCAAAAAGTCCGAAAAAGATTCAGATTAGAAAGCGCATTTGCCAGAATACGCTTTCAGAAACGGTTCGAAAAAAAAGAACAGAGAGGCTGACGGGCGGGTCCCACTCGTCGGCGCCCGAGAGCCGCGGTGGTCGCCGGCGGCGATCCACGGCGAGGCAGGGGGATCGAGTGGTACCTCTGTGCTCAGTGCATCCTTCCGCGTCGGTGCGTGGTGGTGGTGGTCGCCGGCGAGCACCACGTCGACGGAGGCCCTTGCTCCGGCGGACGGTGGTTCGGGTAGTCGTGGGCCTCGTCGGAGAGAGTTGCTGGGGTCAAATTGGAGTGGGGGTTAGTCTCCTAGAGATGTCATGAGGCTACGGGCAAGTCTAGGGCGGTGGAGGAGCTCTTACCGGAGAGAACGCTGCCGGAGCCCGAAGCGGACGGAGGTGGCCGGAGTTGAGGAAGAAGGGCCCCTCGAGGCTCTTCCAGTGGCTGGGCGGGGTCTGGTGAGGTGGTGGAGATGTGCGGGGTCGAGAGCGAGCTCGGAGGCGCTATTTATAGCCGGCCCGAGGCGGTTGCCGTGAACGGGATAAGTCCGGCGAGCAATTACGGCGGTGCTGTGGCTGGACGGTTGGTTTAGGGGCTGAGCATCGTCTAGGCGGAGTCTGATTCCATCCGGTGCCTAACTCAGCAAGGCAGGGCGGTTCTGGCCTGTCTCCAACGGCAACGTGTGGCACGTTGGCGGCGGAGGGCGCCTGTCGTGCCGAGCCACAGCGACGGTGCTGCAGAGCATGCGGCGGCAAGGAGACAACCACGCGGAGCTCCCAGTGGCATGGGCGGTGCGAGCGGCGTTGTGCGCAGGTGCCCCTGTCGGCCGCCACGGAGGTCCCAACGCCAAAGAAGCCGCGCCAGAGGGCTGTGGTGCCACCGACGCGAGAACTAGCCAAGTGCGCTGCTGGCCTCTGGACAGGAGGAGGGTCGTGCGCGCGCCAAAGAGCGCCTGATTGACAGGTGACCAGACTCTGACGAAACTGAACTTAATGAAACTCTGAATTTCTCTGAAAGTGCAAAGTAACAGTGCAAGCCAGGTGTTCGACAGAATGATTTTGGTATGTGGGGATTTTTCCTTGAGCTGATTTTTGGTGGAGTGGCCTCTCATAGCATCTGGGGGCTGCCTGAATTTTGGTTGAATTTTTGGAGAAGAGGAGATATGAATTTCATCAAATTTGACAAATCTGGTCCAAATTTGCAGAGGCTGAAACTTGAAAATTTTGAGAAGAAGAAGAGTGGATCTTGATGGTTCTAGGTTGTGGGTGCTAGGGACTATCCAGAGGAGTTGGTTTGAGATCAAAATTCAAAGGCAAATAGGTACTTGCTTTGCAAATCACCTAGGCTCAAAATAATGGACATAATTGTTTTGGGGAAAGAAATAAATGAGATAAAATCCAAAAATGAGTTGGACCTGTTGGGACAGAATATTTGGATTGCCCCAAAGTGGAAGGAGGGTTTTGGGAAGATTTACCACATGAGACATGGTAAATATTATGGATGGTTTCAATATAAGAAGACCCAAAACTCCTAGGGTTTTCTTATTAAAATAAAATAAATCCCAAAAAATAAATTTGAGAAGGGGAAGATTTAGAAGAAGGGTTTTTAAATAACCAACACTAGAGTTGAAGAAGATGCCAAAATAAAAGCCTTTGCCAAAGGGGAAATTTTTGAGAGAGAGATTTTTGGAAGGGTTTAAATGAATTTCTTCAAAACCAACAAAGTTTTTGTTGAAAACCAAACAATTTTTTTTTTGAGTGTCACAGAGCAAGGAACTCATCACCAGGGTACAGCTTCTCCCAAGTCTTGGAGATCAACAGAAACATGTATGGTCCATAGATAGGCACCTTGCGGTTGAACACCGCAAACCGAAGCTCACACCACATGATGTGTGAGACATCAAGTGGCTGAGTCACGAGACACACGCATTCTCCTCGCAGGAGCATCATATCCACCATACAGGCATGAACCTTGTCCTTGTCGCCAATGCAAGGGAACAGAGAGTTGCGGAAGATGCGATACATGATATCCAGAAAGGAGTTGAGCACCCACGTCGACTTGCCATTGGGAAGCACCTTCTCAACATAGAACGGCTGAATCTTGTTCTTGCTAGCAGACTCAGGATTGGCATGGGGGCGAACACCCACGGGTGTGTTGAGCCCGTCATCAGGAGCCTGGAGCAGATCCATGAACTCCTTGTAGGTAGCAGTCAACTGACGGCCATTGGTCATCCAGGTCATCCTCCGCTCCTCCCCAGAGTGAAAGAAAACTGAGGCAAAGAACTGACAGATAAGATCAGGGTCATAGTCAAGGTGGAAAGAGATCACATGTTCAATACCAAACTGCTCCACCAAATCCAGAGCTTCTCCAAAGTACTCACGAAACTTGTCCTTCCTCAAGTGATGCATGTCTATCCACTTGACATCCATGTAGGTATTTTGCTTGTTCTTGATGACATCCAGATAAGTGAGAGTCTGCTGCTTGGTCCAAAACAGTTCACTGCCTCTGATGGTACCACGAGGATTCACATACGGTTTGATCTGCCTGAGACGGATGAACTCAGAAAGGGGAATCTCGTCCATGCCCTTAGCAGGTTCCTTGTGCTTGCTAGCGGTGGTCTTGATACGGCGCTTGGGGGCATTGGAGCCCTCTGGTGATTCACTTTGATTGCTTGAGACGCTTGGAGCGGTGTCACGGTTGGGATTGGAACGACGAGCCACCACGAGACACAAAGCGCCAAAACACCCACGACAAGCAAGAAGGATCAATGCAAAGACCACGGCAAAGCAAAAGAAACACATAGAAAGCATCGTGGTAATTGCCACGAGAGATTGGACCCAACATGAGATTGCTGGTGCTGCGGTACTAAAATTTTAGTGCCGCTCCTAGTCGCGGTAGTACCGTGTGATGTCACGGTATTACCGGGGCTGGGAGCGGTAGTAAGATCTTAGTGCCACAGCTCGTGCGGTAGTACCGCACCGGACGGACGGTAGTACCGGACGAGCGGTAGTACCGCACATGTGGCGCGGTAGTAGCGCACCGCGTCAGGTCCGAACCAGATTTTGAATCTGAGAAGAAACGCGAAACCACGACGGTACTACGGTTGATCAAATCTATCACAGGACAACATATCAAGTATAATCCCTATGCAATACTACTCTCCTACATCCTACTCTTGCAAATATTTAGCCTAAAATCTCAAGAACACATGCATCTCCCCAAAAACCTAGAGGCAAAGAAAACAACCAAAGAGAGAGGGATTTGGGGAAGGACCTTGTTCCATGTCAAGAGCACGTGGTGGGAAACGATCCCACCGGAAGGAAATGCAGGAGAGCGGCGAGCGGAGATCCGGTGAGGACTCCGACCCGTTGTTGAGCGAGAGAGAGGCGAAGTGGGGAAGCGGCGAATGGGTATGGGGGTGTTAGAACTCCCCCTGCCCATCCTTATCCCCAACGCGTCTGCGACAGCGTGGTAGTACCGCACATCATCGCGGTAGTACCGCTTGGGCTGAAGTACCGCACCAAAGTGGTAGTACCACTCTCCCGGCGGCAGTAAAAAATTGCTGCCGCGCTGGGGCGGTAGTACCATGCTCTCCACACGCGGTAGTACCGTGGCAGGCTGCGGTAGTACCGTGAGCTCAAGAAAACAAGTTTCAAGCACACGAGAATAGAGGTCTTCGCAAGGAAACTTGAGCACAAGAGACACCACAAGAACACGCTCAACACAAAGGCGAAAGGCAAGCGTCAACAAGAAGCGACCACGCAACACCACCTCTCCAAAGAGAGGCGGTGGCGAGCCACCTATGTTTGAGTCAATTGGTATGGCACATGAAGAATTATCCTTGGGCCCATGACCAAAACTCGTCTTTGAAGCACAAGTACCATAAAAATGGCTAATGTGAAAGAGTTGATCGATTTATGCATAATGGGGGAGGAGAGTTCATTGAGAGAACAACACTCCCCCTATGTCCATGCCTACACCTAAACAAGACAACAAGTTGAGTATGGTGGGGTGTGCAAGGGCTCAAGCAAAATTGCTCGAATCAATGATATTTAGCTCATGCCTTAACTCGCGAAATCTTGCTTCATCCAAAGGCTTCGTGAAGATATCTACAAGGTTATCATGAGTGTTGACATAGTTGAGCTCGATCTCCCCTCGCCTAATGTGATTCCGGATGAAGTGATACCGAATCTCAATATGCTTCGTCTTGAAGTGTTGCATGGGGTTGAGAGAAATCTTGATGGCACTTTCATTGTCACACCAAAGAGGCACTTTGTCACAAATGACACCGTAATCCTTTAAAGTTTGCCTCATCAATAAGAGTTGTGCACAACAACTACCGGCCGCCACATACTCCGCTTTGGTGGATGAGAGAGACACACAACTTTGCTTTTTAGAAGACCAACTTACCAAAGAGCAACCAAGGAATTGGCACCCTCCGGAAGTGGACTTCCTATCCACTTTGTCTCCATGTCGGAATCGAATATCCTACAAGCTTGAAGTTTTCTCCTCTTGGGTACCACAAGCCATAGTTTGGGGTATGAGCCAAATATCGAAAGATTAAACTTGACCACCACAAAGTGGCTTTCCTTAGGTGCGGCTTGAAACCGTGCACAAATTCCCACACTCAACATGATATCCGGTCTAGATGCACAAAGGTAAAGAAAGGATCCAATCATGGAACGATATACCTTTTGATCCACCGCTTTACCATTGGGATCAATGTCAAGTTGGCACTTGGTGGGCATTGGAGTGGAAACCGGCTTGACATCACTTAGCTTGAATCTCTTGAGCATGTCTTGAGTGTATTTAGCTTGGTTGATGAAGGTACCTTCTCTTCTTTGCTTCACTTCGAAACCGAGAAAGAACTTCAAATCTCCCATGGAAGACATCTTGAACTTTGAGGTCATTAGTGCGGCAAATTCCTCATTGAAAGCTTTGTTAGGGGAACCAAAGATAATGTCATCAACATATAGGTGTCACACAAACAACTCCCCTTTGACCTTCTTAGTAAAAAGAGTGGGATCGATTAGCCCAACTTCAAACCCGCGATCTTGTAACAACTGGGTAAGGTGGTCATACCACGCACGTGGGGCTTGTTTAAGGCCATAGAGTGCCTTATCGAGTTGATACACATGATCGGGAAAGTAGGGATCCTTGAACCCGGGGGGTTGTTTGACGTAAACCAACTCATTAATAGGACCATTAAGAAAAGCACTCTTCACATCCATTTGTTGCAACTTAAAGTTGTGATGAGAAGCATAAGCAATCAACAACCAAATGGATTCAAGACGAGCAACGGGAGGAAAGGTTTCACCGTAGTCGATACCCTCGACTTGGGAGTAGCCTTGTGCCACCAATCTTGCCTTGTTGCGAATGATGGTCCCATGAGAATCTTGCTTGTTCTTGAAAATCCACTTGGTCCCAATGACATTGTGGTTCCCGTTGGCCTTGGCACCAATCTCCACACCTTGTTGTACTCGAAGTTGTTGAGTTCTTCATGCATGGCATTAAGCCAATCCGGATCTTGAGTGCCTCATATACCTTTTGGGGTTCAACACAAGAGACAAGCGCGTGATCTTCACAAAAGTTTGCCAATTGTCTATGAATGCTTACCCCCTTTTGAATGCTTCCAAGTACATTATTCATGAGATGACCCTTGGTGGAGAGCTTGGAAGCAATCTTGGCGGCACGACGCTCTAATTCCTCCTCGGTGGTGAGTTGAGGCGTTCACTTGATCATCTTGGCGTCGTCTTGAGCTTGTTCTTGATCTTGAACTTGCTCGGGGGAGAGAACTTGACCTTGGGCATCACTTGGTGTGTCAACACCGTCTTGAGCATGATCTTGCCCTTGGTCTTGTTCATGAGGATGAGGGCCTTCACTTTGTTCTTGGGAAGCGTGTGGGCCTTGGGTTGGTGATGGCTCCATTTGAATGGAGCATTGTCCTTCTCCTTCGGCCACAAGGGGTTCCTCAATGGGTAGGATAAAACCAACACCCATTCTTCTTATGGCTTGAGGAGGAATTTCATCACCTACATCACAAGTGCCACTTTGCTCCACTTGGGAGCCGTTATTCTCATCAAACTCCCGTTACCGTCTCCTCAATAAGCCCGTGGATTTATTGAGGACACGGTAAGCATGAGAGTTTGTAGCATAAGCAACAAATATGCCCTCATAAGCTCTAGCCTCAAATTTAGACAACCGAACACCTTTCTTGAGAATGAAACACTTACACCCGAACACCCGAAAGTACTTGAGATTGGGCTTGTTACCGGTGAGTATCTCATATGGAGTCTTGTTCAAGCCCTTGCGGAGGTAGAGCCGATTGGATGCATGACATGCAGTGTTGATGGCTTCGGCCCAAAAGTTGTATGGAGACTTGAACTCCGCCATCATGGTCCTTGCTGCATCCATCAACGTGCGGTTCTTCCTCTCCGCAACACCATTTTGTTGAGGGGTGTAGGGTGCGGAATATTGATGCTTGATCCCCTCATCACTAAGAAACTCATCCAAGGTGTAGTTCTTGAACTCGGTGCCGTTGTCACTTCTTATTGTCAAGATCTTTGCATTGTGTTGACGTTATGCTTCATTTGCAAAGTCAATGACGGTTTGTTGGGTCTCGCTCTTCCTCTTGAAGAAATACACCCAAGTATATCTTGAGTAGTCATCCACAATCATCAAGCAATACTTCCTACCGCCAAGACTATCAAAGGATGGAGGCCCAAATAGATCAAAGTGAAGGAGCTCCAAAGGCCTCTTTGAGTAAATGATAGTCGTGGGAGGTTGAGCCTTCTCATGAAGCTTTCCTTCGATACAAGCACTGCAAGCACGATCTTTAGCAAAACTAACATTCGTTAGTCCATATACATGGTCCCCCTTGAGAAGACTTTGCAAAGATCTCATATTGACGTGGGCTAAACGGCGATGCCAAAGCCATCCCACGTCAACTTTAGCCATTAGGCATGTCGCGGTCCTAGTGGGTCGCTCCGAAAAGTTAATCACATATAGACTGTTCTCGACATGCCCAACAAAGGCTACTTTAAGAGTCTTGCTCCACAAGAGGGCCACGGTATCAATATCAAAGAAAGTGGCAAAGCCCGATTGAAGTTGACGAACGGAAAGTAAATTGTATGCAAGGGACTCTACAAGCATGACCTTCTCGATCGTGAGATCATGAGAAATGACAACCTTGCCGAGTCCCAATACCTTAGAAGACGAGGCATCACCCCACTCAACATTGGTGGGCATAGATGGAATCTTGTGCATGTCCACCACCAAGTGCTTGCTTCCGGTCATATGATTTGTAGCTCCACTATCGAGCAACCATGATCCCCCACCGGAAGCAAACACCTACAAGAGATCTGTAACATCCCAAATTTCCTATTTGGAATGTTTTACAATTATAGCTAAGAATCTATGCATATTGTTTGAATTTGAGTGACATTTGAAGTTTCAGAAGATTTTGAGTTGATGGGATTTGAATTCAAAATTTGGCAGTTGAAATTTATTTCAAATCAATACCTGATAAATACTTGAGAAAAAGTATGAGAGGAGTAAACATGACACTCCAAAAATATCAGAGGAAAAACATTGCCAAAAAGTTTGAATTCAAATCTGAATTTTATTTGGAATTTTAGAAAAATGATTTTTTATAAAGTTTGAGTTTTGCCCCTGGAAAAATGTTCAAATTATAGGGAATATTCCCCTGATCATTTTGATATATATATGTCCTATATAAAAAATATATATTTAATTATATTTCTCTCTCTCCTAAATTCAAAAAGAAAAAAAAAAAGGACCCGGCGCCCGGCCAGTTAATAAGCCCAGCCCGGCCCGGTAGCAATGCCCACCATTGGCCAGCAAGAGCCAACCAGCCTTGCCCAGCCAGCGCCCGAGCCGGCCCACGCCCAGCGCCCCCTTGCCCGAAGCTCCTTCGCCTCGGTCGCCCGACCCGATCCCCCTCTCCCCTCTCCCGCTGACGGGTGGACCCCCACCTTCGTCTTCCCCTCACCCAAGCAACGCCGCGCCGCCGCTCGCCGGATCCCGCGAGATCCGGGATCTCATCCCGATCTCCTCGCCTCGACCTGCCCCTCGCCCAAGTCGTCCCCTCCCTATATATACCCCCCCTCGACCCCGTTTCTCCCCTCGCCCCCTTGCCCGACCCTTTCCTCTCGCCGCATACACTCGCCGGAGCCCGAGTGCGCCGCCGTCGCCATTAGCCCCGTTCCGACCACCCCGGCCACCCTCGAGCTCGCCCGACCCCACCCCCGAGCTCCCCTCGCCACGCCGCACCCGCCGGAGGTCCCCGCCGACGTCCCCGACCACCGGAGCCGCCGGAGCCGTCGTCGCCCGAGCCGTCGAGCCTCGGTAAGTCGCCGGAGCTCCTCGTCGCCGTTCGATCTAGATCGTAGGGTTAGGATAGATCCCCCCGAAGGGGTACAGTTTTTAGTTAGGTTTAGTTTTATAAAACCGGTTTTGTCACATCCCTAGTCCTGGCATGCACTAGGCTAGCGTTCATGTTGCATCATGTTTAAAATTTTTGAAACTTGAACTGAGGAGATTTGGAAGCCTCAAAATTTAAATAAAAGAAGGGCAAAACCCCTAAAATCTCATTCATTGTTCCAAAATGTTCTTCTTAAATGTTTGATAATTTTTGGCAAGGGTTCTGGTCCCAACCAAAATATTGAACATTTATAAGGAATTAATCTTGGGATTTTGAATTTAAATCATTAGCTATTTGAATTTGAATTATATTCATATAATTAGAATATAATTTCAAATACCTGAAATATTTTATGAGCTTTTGGAAAAGTCCATCTAGCAGAATAAAAATATTCAGAGGAGTTTTTGGCATTGTTTGAATTGTTTTAAATTCAAAACAGTGGCAAAAGATTTAAAACAAAACAAGCAGAAAACAATAAAAGGAACAGGCTCACTGACCTGCAGCCCAACCGCCCAACCTCCTCCTCCCCCTCCTGCTGGCGGCCGGTTGGCCAGCCAGCCCCTCCTCCTGCGTCGTCTTCCCCATGCCTCCTGGCATCAGCGTGGCCTGTGCAGCCGAGCCATGACCACCTCCTGCCCGTCTTTGGCGGCCTCCCGACCCTCTCGCGGACGCCACGGAGGCGGCCACGCGCCTCCCGACCCCCTGGACCCCTCACTCTTCCCGTACCCCTCTCCCTCCTCTCTCTCGCTCTGCGCCTCGTGCCCGAGCTCGCCCGTCGCCGCCGCTTCGCCATAGCTGTGCCACCGCCCTCCCTCGCCCATCCAACATGCCCCAAAGACTCGCCCTCCGTCCCGTCAACCCCACCGAGCCACGCAAGCGGATTCCACCACAACCCCGCCATCGGCGCTTTCTTCAACCTCGGGACCGCCGCCATCACCGTCAAATTAAATCGGCTCGGACCGACCCGACCTCGCCGGCGCCCGTCGTCATCACCGTGAGCCCTGCTCCAAACCCTCTTCCTCCCTTGCGTTCGTACACCCTAGCGACCACCGCACTCACCGGACGCGCCGCCGCCGCTTTTCGTCGCGGTGATGCTCGGTGACCATTGGTCCCGCATGCGCCTAACGCACTCCCCGCGACACGTAGAGCCTCCGTGGCACCTCGCCGCGCTCGTTCGCGCATCGTAGCCCATCCCCACTTGCACCCGAGCTCCGGCCGCCGCTTGCGCTCGCTCCGCGAACACCGCCACCCCGCACCTCCGTTGGTCTCCCCGGATGCGCGGCACGGCTCCCTCCTGGTGCCCTCGGTAGCGCCCGGCCGCAGCTCTAGCACAACTCCGTGAGCCACCGCCGCTCGGGTGGTCGCCGCCGGCCTAATTCCGGCAAGTGCCGACGTGGCCATCTTGTTAGCACTAATAAACCCCCCCTCCCTTTGACATGTGGGCCCCAGTGCCTGGATCAATTAATTTAAATTCTCTGTTAGATTAGTACTAATCTCAGGGGGCCCGCCTCTCAGCATTGACTTTGCCACGTCATCGTTGACCTGGTCCCACTTGTCATCCACCAAACCAGCCAGAGACACTGACCAGTGGGTCCCATGGGTCAGGTTTGACCAGGGGCGCCCAGTTGACCCGCTGACGTCATAGTGACGCAATGCTGGCGCAATATTCCTTTTACGGATTTAATTTAATTCAGGAAATTTGAAAATGCCCTAAACTTCAATAAATCATAGAAATTCAACGTAACTCGGATTGAAATAATTTATATATGAAAATGATCAGAAAAATATGAAGAATCTGTTTATGCCATGATCATGCATGTTTGAACAAGTTAACCTCACTGAATAGGATGAATCATGATTAGGGTAATTTATGAAATAGCATTTGGAGTTGGAATTCAACCTTGTTTGAATTCCACTTCAACTAACTTGGATTATTATTGCATTAGGTGAATTCAGTACCTTAACATGATCATGCATCATATATGTGCATTGCATTGATTGTGTTCTCTCTTGTTTGCCGGTAATTGTCCCCTCTCGGTGAGCGATGTCCGAAGCGATGAGTTCGATGACACCGATGAAGAACTATATTATCTTGAAGTGCCGAGCAAGCAAAACCCCTTGTTCATTCCGATACAATCCCACTCTCTCGCTCCTGCTCTATTTTACTGCATTAGGACAACAACGACTCATGTGTTACTTGCTGCGGTAGCTGAACCCCTTGATCCTTTGCATGACTGTCATTCCACAAGAATTAGATGAAACCCACTAGCATGAGTAGGAATTGTTTGAGCCATGTTGTGCCTACTCATCTATGCTTGTTTGTCATGCCTGCTATCGCTTAGAGTTGAGTCAGGTCGATTCATCGGGAATGAATTGGAATGGTTGTGTGAACATGTCCTATTGTGTGTGAGCTAAGTGTGTGAACACGATTTGGTAAAGGTAGCGGTGAGAGGCCATGTAGGAGTACATGGTGGGTTGTCTCATTGCAGCCGTCCTCGAGAACTGAGTTACGTGTTTGTGATCCATGAAACAGTTACTACCACGCATTGGGCCCGAAACCAATGGACCCTCTCGGCTTCTTAACCATCCTTGTCCTCGGTCAGGGAGTTGCAAGTAGTTTACGGTGTTTGTAGCATCTTTGGGGCCGCACGCAACGCTGACCTTAGGGGTGGGTTGTGTTGCGGTAGGCACCGTGGCCGATGTACCGAGTGCCGTTTGGTATCTCGGGAACCCTGCACACATCGTTCGGGGCTGTATGGGAAACCTCGGCGGACTCCTGCGGATGGAACCGAATAGGCGATAAACCTGGACTAGGGACTTTGAGTGTTTAGGTAGGCCGTGGCCGACACCCACGTTGGGCTTCCGCTTGAAGGTTGCCGAGTACATGTCGTAAAACGGCGGTAAGTGATGAGGCGTGTGTGAAGAAGTACACCCTGCGGGGTTTAATATGATCTATTGAATAGCCGTGTCCACGGAGAAGGACTTCGGGTTGCCTATATCAGTTCATAGACAAGTGAAAGTGGATACTCTAAAATGCGCAAGATAAGCGTGAGTGCTATGGATGGCGTTCTCGTAGGGAGGCGGGGCGGGTCCATAGTGGTGTATTGATATGGTGAATATGTGGACTCGTGTGCGCCACCTCAAAAGAGTTACTTGCGATCGTAGATCGGGATAGCCACCGAGTCAAAGCTGGCTTGCTGCGGTCAAACTCCACCACCCCTTTTGATAATGATGCATATGTAGTTAGTTACGATGTAAGTCTTGCTGAGTACAATTGTACTCACGTTTGCTTATTTTATGTTTTGCGAGAGGCGTCGGTCTCGCTAGTAGTTCCGCTTGGGCTTGACGTTTAGCTTGTTACCTCAGCTACGATCTTGTGCCTCGGCAGGATCTGGTAGATAGTCGGGCTTCTCGGCCTTTTTCATTTATAGTTATGCGTACCCTGACATGTTTAGCTTCGCTTGTGCTTTGACTTGTATGCTCACGAGTGTTGGGTCATGAGACCCATGTTTGTAATATCTCGCTCCTCGGAGCCTAATGAATAATATCTGAGTCGTAGAGTTATGTTGTGATGCCACGTCGTATTTACACATATTGAGCATATTGTGTGTATGTTTGAAATGCTTGGTATGTGGGATCCGACAAACTAGTTGTTTATCCTTGGCAGCCTCTCATATGGGGAAATGTAGTCTCGTGCCTCCGGCGATAGTAGTCCGCTTCAACCCGGTTCACGGAGTCCTGCTAGCCCAACACTACTGCTTGGACACTTGACTGGCGGCATGTGTCTCACCGTTCCTATGTCGTCCCTTCGGGAAATGTCACGCGGTGTTATTCGAGTCCTGCCTAGCCTGCTATAGCCGGGATACGGAGTCCTGTTAGCCAGTGCTACAGCCGAATATATCGTTGATGACCGACATGTTCGATGTGATTCATGTATGCCTGTCCCCATAGGTTAGCGCCGCTTTGGGTTCACGAATAGCCATGTCGGCCGGGTTCTTTGTCATATGGATGCTAGCGACACTATCATATCGTGAGCCAAAAGACGCAAACGGTCCGGGCCATGGTAAGCGACACCGTGGGAATACCGTGCGTGAGGCCGCAAAGTGATATGATGTGTTACATGCTAGATCGGTGTGACTTAGGATCGGGTCTGACAGCGTTGGTATCGAGCTTTGTTGCTGTGGGATTACCAAGCCAAACTGGTCGAAGTTGTGTCTAGAAATGCTTTAGCTATATAGGGGAATTGATTGTGGAAGGGAACGTAAGGCTCTTTTTACTCCTTATACCTCATGGCCTTCTGATCTGAGTCATCCTCTTCTCTTCTACGGGGTTTAAGTACTAGGCTTCTCATCTATCTATTAGGATGACGTGTTACTAATCCATAGACCTTTAAGATTGTTGGTTTTAATCCCCAGTTCGGTTCCTACTATTTCTGAATGATAACTGTTGATCTCAGAATCTTGTTATGATGTTGTTGAGTGGTTATGCCACCATTCTTGCAGGATGTCTCAAATCATTTTGAGCATTTACAGCCGTTATCTTGTCCGAGTTATCCTGGTCTCTAAATAGTCGATGCATTTGCAAATCCCTTCTTCCGTTCCTGATGTCCTTTTGGGCCAGATTAAGCACACTAACCAGTCAGTCGAGGTACTCCGTTGCCTCGACATATATGTTGGAACTATTATTATGACCCTAGGTGTTTAGGAAGTCACCTAGCAATTTAGCAATGCTTTTGTATCCCTAGTGTGATGATTCTGGCCATCATTTTCGAAAGCATCCCGTGATGCCATTTAGTAGCAGGTATCCTACTCCTGGGTTGCTGAACCCGAGATTCATCCTACCTCATGTTGTTAGTATTTGCTAGTGCCTTTAGGATATTAGTAACCTTGCGATAGTCCTCACAGTCCGTGGTATTCTCCTTCTTCCAAATACCATGAACCGCTTATGGCAGAAGTTCTTTTGAGCCAAAAGATCACAATAAGAGTGCTCTTGAGGAGTTCTCCATTCATAATTGTGAATCTGCCAATTCTACCTTTCTGCATGGGTTATCCGGAAGAAATGTTGAGCTTGCTCGACATACTAATCTGTGCATCCACAACTCAGAAAATTATATGTTCCTTTGAGTTGTTCTCTTAGATGCCTTCTGACCTTCATCTATCAATTGATAGCCAAGGGTATGTGTGCATTTGTGTTCATCGATGCATTTTATCCTTGTGGTCCGTCAAGCCATTCTATTCCGGAATGACTAGGAGAAACAAACTCCAGTACCCCATCCATTTCTAGGATTGGGTCAAAGTAGTTGTATCCCGCAGATCAAAATGCCACTTCAGCTTTTGATTCTGTTCTACCCTGAAGTATTGCCATCTTATGTCAAGAATGTCATGGGAATTGCACAACCTCCTAGGAATTCTTGATGCAGTGGTACTTCTCACCATCATTGTTCATTCCTCGGTCCTCGTGTTGTTGCAACCGGAAAGCCGACAAGTGAATTGTGATGTGTGACATCAATACTCCGAGCAACTCATTGCTTGGTAGTGAATGGACAATATTCTCATTCTTAGCGTGTTGGTTATTAAACCATCATCCTAAGATTGATCGTGCTACCTAGTCCTTATTTCTGGTGCACACTTCGATTGGTGAGTTAGGATCGTGTCAAGTCCTCACTCATTTGATCATATCGTCTTGCCCTGAAAAGCAAGATTGTTCTCGAGCTTAGTAACATACCGGTGGTTCGTGACTTTCCAAATATCTTCTTGGAAGTGTTACCGGGTTGTTTCCTGACTGTTATGTTGGGCTCGTGATCAAGTTGGTATTCCTCTAAACCACCCCTTCTCCAAGAATCTGTGTTGGATACCCCTGAGCTAATCGGTTAAGCTAGACAACAACTTGGAGAGTTGGAAGATAAAAGCTTGCCTAACCTAGTTCGATCCAATGGGATATTCTTGTGTAGTGTGTGTCGAAGAAAGATGATATCTTCATCGATTGGTCCTCGTGATCAGTTGCTGGACCTATTGTCCTATCAATCCTTTGACTTGAGTATGGGCCATTGTCAAGTCAAATCAGAACCAACGATATTCGTAATGTTGTCTTACTCATGGTTAATCCCTCGAGCATACCCATTACATCTTTGGTCTGACCAATGCTATCACCGTGTTCACATGATGGTGGAAGTCGATGATATGGAAATTCCGATGAGTTCTTTGTTGAGCCCATCGGTAGCATTTGTCTCCCCCATGAGTCATGTTGAGCATCAACCTAGTATTGGAAACTTGTGTAAGCATTTCTTCGTGTTTCGTTCATGAAGCATATGTTTGGATGAAGGTAGTGACTTCCTCTAGTTCATGTGCATCTGATGTACGTTGCCGCCATGAACTTGAGAAAGGTTTGTTTTGCCTCCTCTGGAATCATTCCAAGTCAGTCATGCATGTGCGAAGTATTCTATGGTTTGATAGACTGATCATCTTCATTCCGTATGTATTCCTAGCACACCAAGCCACTAACTGATTTTTACAAGGAGAAGAAGTTTCTTCATAAGAGCTAATCATATGACTTATGTTAAACTCCGATATCCTCGATTATGGTTCCCCACCCGAACTCGGTAGTGTTTTATTATAAGACTACCATGTGGTCATGCTTGTCTAGGACAACGTGTTCACATGCTTGTAGCAAAACCATCTCATGTTTTGGAGCTTGCTATCGTAGTTCATATCCCGAGAATCTCGCAACGTCTTCTCGTCGATTTGTGTTGCAACCTTTCCTGTTCAGACATGCTGAGTCTGAAGTATACTATTCCAATCGGATCTGAATCTCAGGCAGATATGATGGTTGGAACATTCTAACAGCTGCATTTCGTTCCCAGCTTGCACCGTCCTTGTGCTATCTCGCTATAGACTGTCTTCTTAGCAATTCTTGTCCAGGTTATCTTCAAAAGTGGACTTACCATGGGTCCCCTCCACCTTCGATGATAAGCAAAATTCATCCATTGAGTTGTCTTCAACAAGGTAGTCCACATCATCCATTCTAGTCCGGGTGTACCATTCCTTTGCCTTCCACCACATGATCGCTTGCGATTGCCTTAGGCTGGTATAAAGAGTTCCAATGATCTATGGATCAAAAGTAATTCTTTTTGCCACTTAAGGGAATAGTTCTTTGCGTCACCTTTCTCGAGGTGTCCTGTTACGGTATCATGGTAACTATTCTTCGCCACCTTGACACCATCCACCATCTCCCTAAGCGTGGGATTGTTACCACCAATCAAACCCCGTTGTTGTTCTTCCATCCCTCTCGATGTATTTTGTGCCCCAACTCGAGATGTGTCACCGTCTCAGTCCGTGAGTTGATCATGTTTACCTGATCTTCATGAAGATCGAATCATGTAGGGTTTCCCCTTTCTTTCTGTTGGTCGTGTCGGGTAAAGATCTCGAAAGCAAAAACGTCAAGACCAAGATGATGGAGTAAATCAACATCTTCGAGAAGGGCAAATGGATCATGAAGATTGTGATAGTTTTGCGACTTCCCTTTCCCTCTTACCTCACGTCTTGAATCTCGGGGCGAGATTCTTGTTTAGTGGGGGTGAGTTGTCACATCCCTAGTCCTGGCATGCACTAGGCTAGCCTTCATGTTGCATCATGTTTAAAATTTTTGAAACTTGAACTGAGGAGATTTGGAAGCCTCAAAATTTAAATAAAAGAAGGGCAAAACCCCTAAAATCTCATTCATTGTTCCAAAATGTTCTTCTTAAATGTTTGATAATTTTTGGCAAGGGTTCTGGTCCCAACCAAAATATTGAACATTTATAAGGAATTAATCTTGGGATTTTGAATTTAAATCATTAGCTATTTGAATTTGAATTATATTCATATAATTAGAATATAATTTCAAATACCCTGAAATATTTTATGAGCTTTTGGAAAAGTCCATCTAGCAGAATAAAAATATTCAGAGGAGTTTTTGGCATTGTTTGAATTGTTTTAAATTCAAAACAGTGGCAAAAGATTTAAAACAAAACAGAAACAGAAAACAATAAAAGGAACAGAGCTCACCTGACCTACCTGGCGCCCAACCGGCCCAACCTCCTCCTCCCCCCCCCTGCTGGCCGGCCCGGTTGGCCAGCCCAGCCCACCTCCTCGCGCGTCGTCTTCCCCATGCCTCCACGGCATCGCATGGCCTGGCCACAGCCGAGCAGCATGACCACCTCCTGCCCGTCTTGGCGGCCTCCCGACCCTCTCGCGGCGCCACGGAGGCGGCCACGCGCCTCCCGACCCCCTGGACCCCTCACTCTTCCCGTGCACCCTCTCCCTCCTCTCTCTCGCTCTGCGCCTCGTGCCCGAGACCGCCCGTCGCCGCCGCTGCATCATAGCTGTGCCACCGCCCTCCTCGCCCATCCAACATGCCCCAAAGACTCGCCACTCCGTCCCGTCAACCCCACCGAGCCACGCAAGCCGGATTCCACCACAACCCCGCCATCGGCGCTTTCTTCAACCTCGGGACCGCCGCCATCATCGTCAAATTAAATCGGCTCGGACCGACCCGACCTCGCCGAGCGCCCGTCGTCATCACCGTGAGCCCTGCTCCAAACCCTCTTCCTCCCTTGCGTTCGTACACCCTAGCGACCACACCGCACTCACTGGGCGCGCGCCGCCCGCCTTTCGTCGCCGGTGATGCTCCGGTGACCATTTGGTCCCGGGCATGCGCCAACGCACTCCCATGACACGTAGAGCCTCCGTGGCACCTCGCGCTCGTTCACAAGATCGTAGCCCATCCCCACTTGCACCCGAGCTCCGGCCGCCCATGAGCTTCGCTTCCGCAACACCGCCACCCCGCACCTCCGTTGGTCTCCCGGATGCGCCGACGGCACGGGCTCCCTCCTGGTGCCCTCGGCTAGCACCATGCTCTAGCACAACTCCGTCGAGCCACCGCCGCTCGGGTGGTCGCCGCCGGCCTAATTCCGGCAAGTGCCGACGTGGCCATCTTGTTAGCACTAATAAACCCCCCTCTCTTTGACATGTGGGCCCCAGTGCCTGGATCAATTAATTTAAATTCTCTGTTAGATTAGTACTAATCTCAGGGGGCCCGCCTCTCAGCATTGACTTTGCCACGTCATCGTTGACCTGGTCCCACTTGTCATCCACCAAACCAGCCAGAGACACTGACCAGTGGGTCCCATGGGTCAGGTTTGACCAGGGGCGCCCAGTTGACCCGCTGACGTCATAGTGACGCAATGCTGGCGCAATATTCCTTTTCTGGATTTAATTTAATTCAGGAAATTTCAGAAAATGCCCTAAACTTCAATAAATCATAGAAATTCAACCGTAACTCGGATTGAAATAATTTATATATGAAAAATGATCAGAAAAATATGAAGAATCTGTTTATGCCATGATCATGCATGTTTGAACAAGTTAACCTCACTGAATAGGATGAATCATGATTAGGGTAATTTATGAAATAGCATTTGGAGTTGGAATTCAACCTTGTTTGAATTCCACTTCAACTAACTTGGATTATTATTGCATTAGGTGAATTCAGTACCTTAACATGATCATGCATCATATATGTGCATTGCATTGATTGTGTTCTCTCTTGTTTGCGGTAATTGTCCCTCTCGGTGAGCGATGTACCGATGATGAGTTCGATGACACCGATGAAGAACTATATTATCTTCGAAGTGCCGAGCAAGCAAAACCCCTTGTTCATTCCGATACAATCCCACTCTCTCGCTCCTGCTCTATTTTACTGCATTAGGACAACAACGACTCATGTGTTACTTGCTGCGGTAGCTGAACCCTTGATCCTTTGCATGACTGTCATTCCACAAGAATTAGATGAAACCCACTAGCATGAGTAGGAATTGTTTGAGCCATGTTGTGCCTACTCATCTATGCTTATTTGTCATGCACTGCTCGCTTAGAGTTGAGTCGGGTCCGATTCATCGGGAATGAATTGGAATGGTTGTGTGAACATGTCCTATTGTGTGTGAGCTAAGTGTGTGAACACGATTTGGTAAAGGTAGCGGTGAGAGGCCATGTAGGAGTACATGGTGGGTTGTCTCATTGCAGCCGTCCTCGAGAACTGAGTTCGTGTTTGTGATCCATGAAACAGTTACTACCACGCATTGGGCCCGAAACCAATGGACCCTCTCGGCTTCTTAACCATCCTTGTCCTCGGTCCGGAGTTGCAAGTAGTTTCGGTGTTTGTAGCATCTTTGGGGCATGCATAGCGCTGACCTTAGGGGTGGGTTGTGTTGCGGTAGGCACCGTGGCCCGTGTACCGAGTGCCCGTTTGGTATCTCGGGAACCCTGCACACATCGTTCGGGGCTGTATGGGAAACCTCGGCGGACTCCTGCGGATGGAACCCGAATAGGCGATAAACCTGGACTAGGGATTTGAGTGTTTAGGTAGGCCGTGGCCGACACCCACGTTGGGCTTCGCTTGAAGGTTGCAGTACATGTCGTAAACGGCGGTAAGTGGTGAGCGTGTGTGAAGAAGTACACCCTGCAGGGTTTAATATGATCTATTCAATAGCCGTGTCCACGGAGAAGGACTTCGGGTTGCCTATATC
Organism: Aegilops longissima; assembly: GCA_021605205.1. Lineage (NCBI taxonomy): Eukaryota > Viridiplantae > Streptophyta > Magnoliopsida > Poales > Poaceae > Aegilops > Aegilops longissima. The sequence continues at coordinate 507,980,740 of CM038681.1, forward strand.
GGTTCATAGACAAGTGAAAGTGGATACTCTAAAATCGCAAGATAAGCGTGAGTGCTATGGATGGCGTTCTCGTGAGGAGGCGGGGCGGGTCCATAGTAGTGTATTGATATGGTGAATATGTGGACTCGTGTGCCACCTCAAAAGAGTTACTTGCGATTAAATAGATCAGGATAGCCACCGAGTCAAAGCTGGCTTGCTGCGGTCAAACTCCACCACCCCTTTTGATAATGATGCATATGTAGTTAGTTCGATGTAAGTCTTGCTGAGTACAATTGTACTCACGTTTGCTTATTTTATGTTTTGCGAGAGACGTCGGTCTCGCTAGTAGTTCGCTTGGCTTGACGTTTAGCTTGTTACCTCAGCTACGATCTTGTGCCTCGGCAGATCTGGTAGATAGTCGGGCTTCTCAGCCTTTTTCATTTATAGTTGTCTGCACCCGGACATGTTTAGCTTCCGCTTGTGCTTTGACTTGTATGCTCGAGTGTTGGGTCATGAGACCCATGTTTGTAATATCTCGCTCCTCGGGCCTAATGAATAATATCTGAGTCGTAGAGTTATGTTGTGATGCCACGTCGTATTTACACATATTGAGCATATTGTGTGTATGTTTGAAATGCTTGGTATGTGTGGGATCCGACAAACTAGTTGGTTATCCTTGGTAGCCTCTCATATGGGGAAATGTAGTCTCGTGCCTCCGGCGATAGTAGTCCGCTACTGCCCGGTTCACGGAGTCCTGCTAGCCCAAAGACTACCGCTTGGACACTTGACTGGCGGCATGTGTCTCACTTCGTTCCTATATCATCCCTTCGGGAAATGTCACGCGGTGTTATTCGAGTCCTGCCTAGCCTGCTACAGCCGGGATACGGAGTCCTGTTAGCCCAGTGCTACAGCCGAATATATCGTTGATGACCGACATGTTCGATGTGATTCATGTATGCCTGTCCCCATAGGTTAGCGCCGCTTTGGGTTCACGACTAGCCATGTCGGCCGGGTTCTTTGTCATATGGATGCTAGCGACACTATCATATACGTGAGCCAAAAGACGCAAACGGTCCCGGGCCATGGTAAGGCGACACCCGTGGGAATACCGTGCGTGAGGCCGCAAAGTGATATGATGTGTTACATGCTAGATCGGTGTGACTTAGGATCGGGGTCCTGACAGGTTTTTTTTCTGGTTTAGTTAGGGTTTAGTTGGACCGGCCGACGCGGTTTTCTTTTCTGTTAAACCGTGGGCGTAGTTTAGTTATTTAACGCCTAAGCGTTAGATAGGCCCATTAGCCAGTTTTTTTCGTTTTAGTTTTATTTTTCGTTTTCTGTTTTAACAGAATAGTTTCAGTTTTGTAAAATTCATATCTTTTAATCTACTTAATATTTTTAAGTGATTCTTTTTTTGTTGGTTTGCAAATTTATTGTAGTTTCTGTAGAAAATATAATTAGTCATGTTAAAATTATTTAAAATTGCTTTATTTTAGATTTAGACAGAATAGTAATTCTGCTATAAAATGAGTTAGGGATATTATTTTTCAGTGATTCTTTTTGTCACAACTTTGTTTTGACATTGCCTAACCGTAGGAATTTATTTGGGCATTTTAGAAATTAATAAAAAATAGTTTTAACCAGAATCATGTTATTCCTATTTATTTAACTAGCTACTGTTTTCCTATTGTTTTAATTAGCAAATAAATTTATTTTTCCTATGTGTTAGTTTATCCTAGGTTAGTTTCTGTAACTTTAGAGCATGAACTTTTATTTGCAATAAATAAAACTTTTATTTTAGTTTTTCTTACTAGAATTGTTTTAGGCCTAATAGGAGTTTTATAATAGCTTTTAAGGTGATCCTTTTTGCTCCTAGTTGCATGATGAATTCTTTTCTGTTAGGTAGCATAAACCCATGCTTAGGTTCTGTTAAGAAAAATTTTGATATGTAAAACTATTCTTAGTTGTTGCTTGATGTAGGAAAACTTTGAGTTGGATTTTTTCGAGTTTTCTTTGGGTTTTGATTCGTTTGTTTTGTGTGTTATGTTAGCATGCTATTATGTTAAGTGATCATATGCTATATGCTTATTATGATTGTTGTTTGCCTCGGTAGAATTTCCGAGTCTGAAGCTTGCTACCACGAGTCCCTAGCTTTCAAAGATCGTCGATGAAGGCAAGTCATTGATCATGTTTCTTTACAATACCTATGATTTTTATTGCATTAGAATTATACCTCCCCACCATGCATGCAGTAGGTGAAAATTTGAAGTTATGTTCTTGAGTAGTATCATGAGGTAGGATGAACCCAATTCCCCTTGTTACCATTGCCCGGGACGAAGTAGTTTATTTTTGCTATGCTCGTAGACGGGGTTGGTTGAGTGAATTAATAAGGGAGATGTGAGAGTCAAGATGATGACAACCCCATGACTTCAAGATCAAGATGGACTTCGAAATTCACTACTGGGTGGAGGACGGTTGACGGGCACCTGGAGAACCCAAGTGGTTGGCGGGATGCATGGAGAAGCGCCATGACATCTTGCGGAAAGCTTCACCCAGCCACGAAGAGACGGATGTATACCCCATTGACCGGAAGCTTACATGCAGCCGCAAGCCATTATGGGCTCGGCTTGGTCAACCCTAGTTGTGACTCGGCCGGACGGTGCTACGAGATGTAGAAGAACGGTAGGATTGGATGGGTACCGGCGGTGGCGGAGGAACTCTTCGGAAGACCCTGTTTAGTTCGTCCGTCTTCAAACACCATGAAGTGCGAAGACTTAAAAGGAGGAACGATTCTTGCGGGTAAAGTCATAAACCTCTGCAGAGAAAAGATCTAATCGATTAGCCGTGTCCCCGGTTACGGACAATTTGAGCCTCTGGAACTTGGAAGTATTTTGGAAATCTCAACACTGAAATTAATAAATTAATTGAAGGGGTTATTTAATAATTGGGAACGAGACATTGGTTGGTGGAACCATCTCAATAATTACCAACATTTCGTAGTAATTGCAAACAAGTCCTTATTGTAGGGAAAAACTGGCTTTTCGCAAAATGATGAAACTTAGAGCCCCACAACCAAATTGCATATAGTGTTAGTAATTTTATTGTTATTCTCTTCATGACTTGCGGCATATTCAAAATGCTGACCTACACGGCTGCAACGTCTTATGTTGCAGAGGAGTATTCGATCAGGGAGTGAGGCTACGATCCGCGCTTGGCGATTGCCCTATGGAGTCGGATGGACTCGCTATTCTTCTACGCTTCCGCAGCTTTACTTAGTTTATTTCTCATGAGTTGGCCTTCGGCCGAATTTATTCAATTGTAATAAAGACTCGATATGAGAATCGTGTAATAAATTCAGGTGTGATTGAACTTTGATTATTTCATCAATGTACTGTGAGTGCCAGCATGATCTTGGGATGGTACAGACACAGAGACTTGTCCGATTTTGGGTCAGGTCGCTACAAGATCAATGCTTGGTCTTAGGTGCCCATTTTGTAATGGGTCCTTTGATGTTAGTAACAAGGGTATTAGGAACCCAAATAGACCATTCAATGTATTCATGAGGAGAACCAACAAATTTGGCATAAACATGCCCATCACTAGCACGGCATAACACATAAGAAGGATTAAAGTCGCCGGCTTTGTTGGGAGGGGTGGCATTGCCCTTCTTGACACCGCCACCCTTCGCATTGTTGTTATTCTCCTTGGAAGCACCCTCTCCCTCCTTCACAAAAGTTTGCTTGAGAGGAGGAGGTCGTTTGGTCTTGTCATTCTTCTTCTTGTTCTTGGGCTTGGGTGCGAACCCAATCCCCTCCTTGGCCACAACTTCCTTTTGATTGCTCAAAAGGTCGTTGAGGTTCTTCTCACCTTGTATGCATGTCACAAGGCCTTTCTCAGGTTGCTCCTTCAACTTAGCATTCTCCTCAACAAGATTCACATGCTCACAACAAGGGTTAGTAGCATTTGCATTATTAATCAACACCATATGAGGAAAAGTGGCTTTCTCCTTGGTTAGCTTTACTTGGAGTTGATCATGAGACTCTTTGAGGCTAGCATGAATACCCTTCAAGACTTTGTGAGCCTTGTCGAGAATGTCAAAATCCTCTTTGAGTCTAGCAAGATCAACCCCAAGCTTTTCCTTCTCAGAGTTTAGCACACGTGAAACAACAAGAGCATGATCAAGATCTTTCTTTAATTTAGCATGATCATCGTTGTGTGACTCCTAAAGAGACAAATGAAGACCACACTCTTCCTCAAGAGCATTGGAAAGGTCCGAAATCTCATCGGCATAGTCACGACTATGCCCCTCCATCTTAGAAATGGTATCTTCGTGAGCCTCGATCATGTCATTGGCTTCACCAAGTTGTTCCAAGAGAGCAACGAAGTGCTTCTTGGATTTGCCCTTGAGTTTACCCATAAAGGCCTCAAACTCATTCTCCTCCACATTAGTTCCCTCATGTTCATCAATGCTATCCGTCGAAGAAGGATGATTGATGATGGTAGTTTTGATGTTGGGGGTTACCTTGTTGGTGGCTTTAGCCATGAGGCACTTGGCGGTGATGCTCTCATTGGGTGAGTCGAAGAGAGACACCCGTGGAGTCGTCGCAACGACAACGGAGGCCATGGCAACCGACTCACCATCTTCATCATCGTCATCGTCCTCATTGTACTCTTCTTGTACCACCAATTCCTTGGGAGGAGTCTTCTTGGCGAAGTTGCTCTTGTTGGGGAACGACTTGGCCTTGTCCTTACGGATGAGCTTGCCCTTTTGTCTTCTCTCTTCTCATAAGGGCACTCCGCAACAAAGTGGCTCACATTGCCACAATTGAAGCAAGTCCTCACTCGTTGCTTGCCCTTTGCGCCACTTGAATTGTTCTTGTGGAAGTTGGGCCTTGAGTTCTTCTTGCTCCAAAATTGCCTTGATACAAGTGCCATGTGTTCATGATAGGCATACTTCGTATCTTCGAGGTTGCTCTCCTCTTCTTCCTCCCCTTCCTCTTCTTCGACATAGACCTTGGCCTTCAATGCAAGGTTGGGCCTTTTTGCTCTTTGAGAGCGAAGTACCGCATTGTCGGTGGTCTTGTCCAATATGCTCTTAGCCACAAACTCATCTAACACCTCATTTGAGGACAAGGTGTGGATGTCCGGCCTTTGACGGATGACGGAGGACATGGCTTTGTGGTAGGGCATCATTGCCTTGAGGAATTTGCGCTTGATCCAATTGTCATCCGTGTCCTTACTTCCATGATCTCGGAGAGAGATCGCGAGCTTGGTTACTCTCCCATAGAGCTCACGAGGTTCTTCATCTTCTTTCATTGCAAACTCATTGGCTTCATCTTGTACCACTTCATAGTTGGAACGTTGAATGCTTGCGCTTCCCCGATAGAGGGAAACCACTTGGCGCCAAGCATCTTTGGCCAATGAGTAGGGCTGGAGATGAGGAAGGTCTTCGGGAGGGATTGCTTCTTGGATGATAAAGAGAGCATTCTCATTGAATTGATCATCCACGGCTTCTCTAGGAGTGAAGTTGCTCCGGTCATGCGGATAAAAACCTTCTTCAATGATTCTCCAAAGGTTAGTGTTCACATGATTTAAATGACGCTTAAAATGATAGACCCAAGAATCAAAATCCTCCTTTTTATCAATCTTTGGGGAGGGCCGGCATGATTCAAGTGAGTAGAAGGAATCGGTCCACCATAGACAAGTGGAGGTTCCACATGGGCAAAGATGCCGGTGCCACTTTTACCACTAGAAGGAAGGGCTTTCTCGCTAGTAGCTTCCCCCTTGTCGGAGGTAGCATCCGTCACCTTGTTGGCGGGATCACCCACTCTCAACGGTGCGGTGGAAAGTTTAAGCCCTTCTAAGAATTCATGAAACATGCCTTTGACCTCGGTCGTCATGGAGGTTTTCAATGTTTCCAATGCCACATTGAACTCCTCACGAGATCATGTTCCCCATCTCCGTAGAAGAGACTGGATTTGCACCGAGTGCTCCTCCGCACCTTCTACGACGTCAACCATACTCTTCGGACGGTAAAGTCCTTAGTCAAGAGACGAGGCTCTGATACCAATTGAAAGGATCGATATAGTTGACTAGAGGGGGGGGGTGAATAGGCAACTAACAATTTTTAGCTTTTCTTTAACAATTTAAACTTTGCATCAAAGCAGGTTCTCTAGATATGCAACTAAGTGAGCAACCTATATGATGCAACAATGATAAGCACACTAGCAAGCAAGGGATATAACACAAATAAGCTTGCACAAGTAAAGGCACGAGATAACCAAGAGTGGAGCCGGTGGAGACGAGGATGTGTTACTGAAGTTCCTTCCCTTTGAGGGGAAGTACATCTCCGTTGGAGCGGTGTGGAGGCACAATGCTCCCCAAGAAGCCACTAGGTCCACCGTATTCTCCTCACGCCCTCACACAATGCGAGATGCCGTGATTCCACTATTGGTGCCCTTGGAGGCGGCGACCGAACCTTTACAAACAAGGTTGGGGCAATCTCCACAACTTAATTGGAGGCTCCCAATGACACCACGAAGCTTCACCACAATGGACTATGGCTCCGTGGTGACCTCAACCCTCTAGGGTGCTCAAACACCCAAGAGTAACAAGATCCTCAAGGGATAAGTGGGGGGAATCAAATTTCTCTTGGTGGAAGTGTAGATCGGGGCCTTCTCAACCACTCCCGAGCAAATCAACGAGTTTGATTGGCTAGGGAGTGAGATCGGGCGAAAATGGAGCTTGGAGCAACAATGGAGCTTAGGGTTGGAAGAGGTAGTCAACTAGAGGTAGGAGACACCCCTTTTATAGCTGTGGACAAAATCCAACCGTTATCCACTTAACCAGCCCGCGACATGCGGTACTACCGCTCCAGAAACGTGGTACTACCGCATGGCCACGCGGTACTACCGTGAGGGACCAGGTACTACCGCGACAGCTGCAGAGACTAGAACATGCCTGACTGAGAGCAGTACTTCCACGAGCGCGGTATTACCGCTCCCCCTTGCGGTACTACCGCAAGGCAGGAAAGTCCTAGCCTGGGAAGGGCGCAGATGAATAAAATTATACTTCCGCTGGAAATCAATCGATGCAAAAATCCGAGACGGTACTTCCGCTCGGGAGCGGTACTACCGCATGGCAGCTGAACCAGGCCGCGCACGATACTACCGCGCACGAAGTGCGGTACTACCGTGGAGGCGCGGATGTAAAAAATTACATCCGCCCCTACTACCACGATGCAGCGGCACTTGGCCTGGGAGCAACGGTACTACGGCTCTAGAGGAGCGGTACTACCGTGGGCTCCCGCGGTACTACCGCGCTGTGGCACGGTACTACCACAGGTGCCCGCGGTTCTACCACAGGTGCCTGCGGTACTACCGCTCCAGGGAGCAGTACTACCGCAAGCTCAGCAACAGCATCCAGGACAATCGCATAGAGGATAAACGGGGGATGCTCCAAAGTGCAAGGGAAAGGTGGAGACAAGGAAGGAAACGTGTACGTGATGATTCCACCCGAACCTTTCCGACGCGGATCCCCTCTTAATAGTACGACTTTCCTATGACTCAAATCCACCAAATAGAAATGTAGAAAAACGCCGTCTTCAATAGTCTTCGAGGGGCACCAAACTGTCTTGTGCCTAGCGATGAAGCGTCTGAGAAACTCAAGGCACACGATTAGTCCGCAAAAGCATTGTCATCAATCACGAAAACACCTTAGGGATAAATATGCCCTTACAATGTTGCAATACAATGCTCAAGCTTGTGATATTCTCTTCAACGGATTGTGCCCCGAAGAATTCAATAAAATCAGCCGCCTTGAGAATGCAAAGGAAATTTGGGATACTTTGATTGATATGCACGAAGGTACCGACTCCGTCAAGGAATCCACATTGGATGTGCTTCAAAGTCAACTTGACAAGTTCAAAATGAAGGATGGTGAAGGCATCGCTGAAATGTACTCTAGGCTTGCTCTCATCACAAATGAGATTGCCGGCTTAGGAAGTGAAGAGATGACCGATAAATTCATCATCAAGAAGATCCTAAGAGCCTTGGATGGAAAATATGATACCGTGTGCACATTGATCCAAATGATGCCCAATTACAAAGATCTCAAGCCAACGGAAGTCATTGGAAGAATTGTTGCTCATGAGATGTCACTCAAGGATAAGGAAGAGCTCCACAACAAGTCAAGCGGTGCTTACAAAGCCTCATGTGAAGCTCCCACATCATCAAGTGAGAAACAAACCTTCAATGAAGAATTGAGCCTAATGGTGAAGAACTTCAACAAATTCTACAAGAGTAGAAGCAAAGAAAGAAGCTCCAAGTCAAGGTCCTACAATGACAAAACATCTTCTAGTCGTGAGCGTAATTGCTACAATTGTGGAAGACCCGGACACTATTCCAATGAGTGTAAGGCTCCCTACAAAAGAAGAGAAGATTCTCCCAAAAGAAGAAGTAGAAGAGAAGAATCACCACCGAGAGAAAGAAGGAGTAGAGATGATCGTTATGAATGAAGACCCTCTCGGAGAAGCAAGGATTCGGAAAGGAAGTATAAGTCATCAAGGAGCTACACAAAAACAAGACATCAAGCTCATGTTGGTGAATGGGTATCCGGCACCGACTCCGACAATCACTCTGAAAGAAGTTATCATTCCGACTCCGAATATATTCAAGATGAAGGTGGTGTCGGACTAGCACTTGTGACAACCAATTCCTACGACATATTTGAATCACCAAATGAAGGAATTGGCAGATGCTTCATGCCCAAAGGTCCAAAGGTAACACACCCCGAGTATGTTGATTTCAGTAGTGATTAAGATGATTTGTTAGAAGATGATGATTTACTTGTTGACAACTCTAGTTATGAAAACTATGATGAATTTGCTGTTAATCATGCTAATCAAGATAAAATGAATGATGATGATATAAGGAGATTGAGCGTCTAACTAAAGAACTAAACACTCTTAAGTTAGCTCATGAAACTACCATGGAAGATCATCAAGAACTTTTAAAGACTCATGAGAAGCTACACTTTGAAAAGCTCAACCTTGAGCAAGAGCATGAGTTTTTAAAGGCAATCAATGATGATCTTCGCAAGAAAAGTTCTTCTTACATTGCCAAGCGTTTACTCTTGTCTACTTACATGCCACAAGTTAAATCTAACAACAAGAACAAGAAAGATTCTTCATCTAGTAGTAACAACAATCATGCTAAATCCAATGTTGTTGCTTCTAGTAGTTCTCTTGATTCCACTAATGACTCTCTTAGCCAAGTTACACTTGAGCAAGAAAATAGCTTATTGAAGGGAATTATAGAGAAAGGTGTTTACAAGAACCTTGCCGGAAGTAAGCAATTTGAAGAAATTTTACGCAAGCAAGGAAGGCACCGGAAGAATCAAGGTGTTGGATTTGAACAAAAGTTCAATGCCAATGGAGTTGAGTGGGAAGAAGATCAATACCCCAAGACGAAGTTTGTTCCTCAACAAGAGAAGTATGATCCTACTTCTTTCCAAGGAACACAAGCTCAAGATGATCTTCCACCACAAGACCACAAGAAAAAAGGCAAGGACAAGCTTCAAGAGGAAATTGATGCATTTGAAGAAGCACCTAAGGCCTTAGTCAAGTGGGTTCCCAAAACTACATCAAGTTCTACTTCATCAAGTACGACTACAACTCCAAGGATTCCCATCAAGATGGTGTGGATCTCGAAGAAGAAGAACTAGAGAGTTCCTGAGGGTGACTCCGCCAACATACTTCACTCTTATCATTTTGGCAATGACAAGTGCAAGCAACTTCCACATCTTGCACTAGTCCAAGGAGTCACAAACCCTCTTGTTGGTAAGACAAGGGACAAGGTAACCTAATTCTTTCATGGACAACATCTTGTGTATACATCACTCTATGTCTATGGATATCCTTGCTTGTTCCTTGTGGGACTAACCCGTGTAGGTACTGAAAGTGCAACTCACTCCAATGGATTGCTCCGAATGATCTACATCAACATTGAGAATCCACATCTTCAACACCTACATGAAGTCATCATCGACAAAACCCAAGGTTAGTTCATCCCTCTTCGGGGGGATATCACATCTAGGGGGAGCTTTACTCTAAGAATTGAGCTAAAGCAACTCTAATGGTGTGAGCACAACAATGCTTTATGTAAAAGTGGTAACCCCACTTGTGCTTAAACGATGAGTATGACCTATGATCAAATGTTCTCATTTGACTCCTAAGTCAATATACTCATATATAGATGACCTAGTCATCGCCAATTGCTTGATAGATGCTAGAGTGTTTGTGCATGCTTTGTCACATACTTCATTGGCCATTTTAATTGTGTGAGCATGTTGAATGCATATTTTTCTCATTCGAGGACATCCATTTGTTGCTTTGATTGTTTGGTTTTTTCTATTTTTCCAAATGGATGGACAAGTATTCCTAAGAACTCCCTCTAGCTATCTATGCTTTCCTCGTCTCAAACTCTATTCATGCTACATCACAAAGTTTGATCAAGCCAGATTCGAACCACTCTGTGTGAGGAGCACTCGGAGTCCCCGATTCGTCATAGACTTAAACTTCCAATACCTCTTTGTGCATTTCGGTCTGACCGATTCATCCTTTTCAATCCTACCGAGATCACTTAGTTGATCTAGGTTTTCAATCTCGGTGCAACTGATTAGAACCTTTCGGTCTCACTGAGTTGCAGTAACTGCCTGCAGTTTTGCATCTCGGTGCCACCGAGTTGTTCCACTCGGTCACACCGACAGGGTCAGGTTATATATACTGATGGGTCAAATTTTGGAATTTTTTCCGAAACCCTTCACCCGCGCGTAACCTGCTCTGCCTCTTCAAGTCTCCAGATCATCCTCTCGCCGCCAGCGACCTCCCGCCGCTGGTCTCCGCCGCCGTCAACGGTAATCTGCTCCGCCATTGCCGCCGTAGCGAACACTCGCCGCTCTAGGGTAAGTGTGCGACCCCTTGTGCTGTCTTTTTGATTCCTAGCACAAGGACAATGCCATGATTCTTGCCACGATTGAGATTGATCCATCCAGCTAAAACTTCCTTAGGTCTAGATTGATTCAAAAAATTTAGGGTTAGCTCTCCGCAGAACTCATCTCGAACCAACCGAACTGAAGAAATCGGTTGCACCGATTTGGCCTTGGCCATTGCACATGCGCTTTTCGGTCTGACCGAAACATGCAAATCGGTGTGACCGAGTTCAAGATTCTGTGAAACCCTAGCAATCTCGGTGCCACCGAACGGTGACTCGGCCCTACCGAGTTCACTAGTTTAGGTTCCAAGTGTTGCTTCGGTATCACCGAGTTTGTCAATTCGGTAGCTCAAGAGATCATACAGAGAGAACTAAAACTAAGCTTTTTGACTCAATTATTTTGCAAAACCTATATACTTTGTGATGCTCATCTACTCTACCTCATCTACAACCTATTCACAAGGTTTGTTGTTAGTAAGCTTGAAGAGATGTCTAATCAAAGTGACAGTCAGAACAAGTCAGAAGAGCAGATTCAGTTGAGTGAGGGCACTAGTCCCTTAGGCAGCTATGATGAGGGCAGCAGGAGTACACCTAGTAACTTGCCAAAGGCAGCTACCAGGACAAGGAAGAAGAAAACGTCAGATTCTCAAGATGAAGATTATGTGGCTGTTGAGGATGAGGCCACTTCAAGAAAGAAAGTGCTGAAGAAGGAATATAGCACTGCTGCTGCAACAAAGCCTGGAATGAAAACAAAGGCTCCAGCAAGAAGAGTTCCAATGTCAAAAGCCAGAGCCTCAACTGCTGAAGCTTCCAAGCCAAAGAAAGTTGCCACAGGTGAAACTATGAAGTTCACCATTGAGTCAGATGATGGTGAAGCAGCAGGTGATGGTAAAAAGAAGAAGAGGGCAAGAACCACTACTGCCAGAGTTCTTGGCAAGCCCTCAATGAAGAGAGACTCTGAAAGAGAAGAGGAAGAACAAGAGGATGCTGCACCAGCACCCAAAGCTCATAAGCTCATGGGCGATGCAATCAGATCAGGGGCTGCTCCATCTAAGCCCAAAGCTGCTCCCAAGGCTGCTGCTCCAGCTCAGAAGCCTAAACCCAAGAGGAACACCAGCAGTATTCCTGCTAAGGAGAAGAACAAGGCCCCAGTGCCTGAAGCTGCTGAAGAAGAAGAAGAAGACTCACTTGTTTTGAGAAATCCGAAGCCCAAGATCCCTGACCATAATGATGCACATCTTGTCGCAGAAAACATGAAAATCAGGAAGGATTCAGGACTAAGATTATGGAGACAGTCTAATCCATATGCTGTCAGGAGGAGAACTGTTGTTGACTACAGGTTTCACACTAAGGAACAACAAGACTTTTATGAGACAATTTTGCTTGACAAGAAGCCCATACTGTGTGACATGAGATGGGTTGACTGGGAGTACATCAAGGATAATGAAGATAGCTATCCAGGTGTATATGACAGCTTCAAAGCATGTGGAGTTGATACATTTGTTTCCCAAAAGCTCACCAAGTGGAATGATGAGCTGATCATGCAGTTTTACTCCACTGCCCACTTCTACCCAGATGGGAAGATCATTTGGATGTGTGAAGGTACAAGGTACCAATCTTCTATTGAAGAATGGGCTCAGTTGATCAATGCTCCAGAAGAAAGTGAGGATGACTTGGATGTTTATGCTGAAAAGAAGAAAGACCGTAATACTATGGCCAACATGTACAGAGAGATCCCAGATGATGCTTTGGATACTCATAAGTTTGGATCTGTCCACTTCTTGTTGTCTGGTCTGCCTACCATCAACTGGATCCTAAGGCTCACATTGCTACCCAAGTCAGGTGATCACAAGATGATCAGAGGACATGCTATCAACTTGATACGTTTGTTTGATGTGCCTCAAGAATTCAAAGTCATGAGTCTGATTGTGGAGACAATCAAGAGGACAGTAGCTGATCAGAAGAGAAGTTGTGGGTATGCTCCGCACATTCAGGAGCTCATCAACTCCAAGATGGGCACAGGCAAATACCTACTGGACAAGGAGCACTTGGCCATCTACCCTGAATTTGAAGACAACACTGTTGTCATGAATGAGAATGAACCATCTTCAGCTCAAGCACATGAGAAGAGAGAGAAGGCAAGGGCAGAGAAAGCTACAAAGATGCCAACTGTTGAAGAGGCATCTCAAGTGTTCTTGAAATCCAAGCAAGATCAACTTGGATATCTGATCCAATCCACTTTGAGGATTGAGAAGGGCTTGGCTACCCTGACTCAAAACCAGGAGAGTTTGGAGAGGATCATTGAGCAGAAATTCTATGATCTGGATGTCAAGGTAACTGAGATCCAAACTGCAGTTGAGCAGCTAAAGGAGGAAGCAGAGGACAAGAAGGACAAGTCTACTATAGATGCTTTTGCTAGAGTGCCCAGAAGCCAGAGGTCTGCTGCAGTGCTAGTCACAGATACTAGAGCTACAACATCAGCTCCAGCAGCTAAGCTCCAGTGCCACCTCCAACAGCCACTCCACCAGCTCCAGCTACATCAACAGAAGCTTTTGTCCTTGGAGTCAACTCTACACCACCTACCGAAGATCAAGCCTGAGAGTCGTTTAGCACTATGCATTTTTTGAACTTTTTGGTAACTTGTTGCCAAAGGGGGAGAAAAATGTATAGATCATAGGCTTCGAGAGAGAGTGTTGCTTTTTGTCTCTCTTGCTATTTTGGTTTAACTACTTTATTGTGTGCTTGTGTGAGATACTTTATGTGCTTTTGAGATACTTGTTTGATCAAGTGTTTGATCATATGCTACCCTTAATGCTTGTTGGATGATATTATCTCTTATATACTTATATGATCATTCACTTGCTTGGTGTTGAGTGCATGCTTTTAACTTTTATCATTTTGAGCGCTCCACCAAGATGTATGTGGCATGGAAGAGTAACCCATGATCCTAATCGATTGTGCATTTGCATTCAAAAGCAAACTTTAAATAATGCACAAATTTAGGGGGAGCTCTTGCTTATCACATACTTCTCAAAGCGACGATGTTTTTCAATCTTATTTTCATTTGTCGAAGCTTTGATCTATATGTTTTCATCAATTACCAAAAAGGGGGAGATTGAAAGTGCAACTATCCCTGGGTGGTTTTGGTAATTCCTAACAACATATAGCTCATTGAGCTAATGCTATTCCAAGATAAACATTTCAGGAAAGCTCAATGATTGGCATGGAATGGATGAGAAAAGTGGACCCCTCAAAATGCTAAGGACAAAGGATTGGTTCAAGCTCAAAGCTCAGGACTCTACATTTTTCATTTGAAGTGATCAAAGATCACATTGAGTCCATAGGAAAAGCCAATACTATCAAGAGGGGGTGAGGTGTTGCTTAATGAGTTTCTTGCTCAAAGTGCTTAGTGATATGCTCCAAAAACCCTCAACTACTTTCTCATATCCACATATGTCCCAAACCAAAAGTCAAACTCGGCCCCACCGAAACTGTCTATCCGGCGCCACCGAGTTCTCTTGACACAGCCACTGCCAGAAACCCTAGTCTTTTCGGTCTCACCGATAGGGATCTCGGTCTCACCGAGATGTGATTGTAATCTCTCTGTTTCCCTTCATAACGTTTCGGTCAAACCGAGATGAGCAATCGGTCCCACCGAGATTGCAATGCAAACACTCTGTTTCCCTTTCATAATGTTTCGGTCCAACCGAGATGAGCGAATCGGTCCCACCGAGTTTGCCTGACCAACTCTCTGTTTGACTATTACCAAACTCGTTCTCACCGAGTTTGTGTAATCGGGCTAACTGAGATTACGTTATGCCCTAACCCTAACTAAATCGGTCTCACCGAGTTGACGTGTCGGTCCCACCGAAAATCCTAACGGTCACATTATGAACTAAATCGTTCTGACCGAGTTTCACGATTCGGTCCCACCGAGTTTGGTAAATTGTGTGTAATGGTTAGATTGTGTGGAGGCTATATATACCCCTCCACCCACTCTTCATTTGTGGAGAGAGCCATCAGAACATGCCTACACTTCCAACATACATTTTCTGAGAGAGAACGACCTACACTTGTGTTGAGGTCAAGATACTCCATTCCAACCACATAAATCTTTATCTCTAGCCTTCCCCAAGTTGCTTTCCACTCAAATCATCTTTCCACCAAATCCAATCCTATGAGAGAGAGAGAGAGAGAGAGAGAGAGAGAGTTGAGTGTTGGGGAGACTATCATTTGAAGTACAAGAGCAAGGAGTTCATCATCAACACACCATTTGTTACTTCTTGGAGAGTGGTGTCTCCTAGATTGGCTAGGTATCACTTGGGAGCCTCCGTCAAAATTGTGGAGTTGAACCAAGGAGTTTGCAAGGGCAAGGAGATCGCCTACTTCGTGAAGATCTACCTGAGTGAGGCAAGTCCTTGATGGGTGACAAACATTGTGGGATAGACAAGGTTGCTTCTTCGTGGACCCTTCATGGGTGGAGCCCTCCGTGGACTCGCGCAACCGTTACCCTTCATGGGTTGAAGTCTCCATCAACGTGGATGTACGATAGCACCACCTATCGGAACCACGAATAAAAAATCTCCGTGTCAACATTGAGTTTGCTCCCTCAAACTCCTCCCTTTACCTTCATATGCAATTGTGTTACATTCCGCTGCTATACTCTTAGAATTGCATGTGTAGGTTGTTTGCTTGACTTGTGCTAAGTTCCTAAAATCTACCAAGAAGTAAAATTGGGAAAAGGCTAGATTTTTATTTGGTCAAGTAGTCTAATCACCCCCCTCTAGTCATACTTTCGATCCTACAATGGCTCCACTGTCGTTCAACGAAGGGGTTTCATTCATGTCTATGATTTACCGAACCTACGGGGCCACAAGCTTAAAGTATATCATGATTTGTTGAGCGTTAGTGATACGAGAGTAATGAGAATATATTTGTGGAATTGTTTCATTAATATCCGGAATAGTTCCGAGAGGTTCTAGAAGTGTTTACGGTCGGAGGAAAGGTTTGGGTAATACCGGTATTATCAATTAATATATATATATATATATATATATATATATATATATATATATATATATATATATATATATATATATATATATATATATATATATATATATGGAAAATGTTTCGGGATATTAAATTATATATATATTTCTCTAAAAATGTTTAGAACAAATATATATATAAAAATATAAGTTAATGTCAATGGGCCTAATGAGGCCAAGAGGTGAAGGAATTGGGCCACAAGGGCCCATAGGGGAGGCACACCCCTTTCCCTTATGGGGAGGCCAGATCCTAGTGGGGGAAGGACCTCCTTCCCCCTTGATCGGCGCAAGGGGAGGGAAGTCCTTCGCCCCTTTGGGGTGCTGCCTCCTCTCCCCTAAACCTGATGGGGAACGTGATGGGGAACGTTGCAGAAAATTAAAAATTTTCCTACGGTTTCACCAAGATCCATCTATGAGTTCATCTAAGCAACGAGTCATGGGAGAGAGATTGCATCTACATACCACTTGTAGATCGCGTGCGGAAGCGTTCAAGAGAACAGTGATGATGGAGTCATACTCGCCGTGATTCAGATCACCGATGACCAAGTGTCGAACGGACAGCGCCTCCGCGTTTCAACACACATACGGAACGGACGACGTCTCATCCTTCTTGATCCAGCAAGGGGGAATGAGAGGTTGAGGAAGAAGGCTCCAGCAGCAGCACGACGGCGTGATGATGGTGGAGAGGCGAGACTCGGCGGGGCTTCGCCAAGCACTCAACGGAGGAGGAGAGGTGTTGGGAGGGAGGGCTCCGCCTTGAAGTGTGTTGCAGCCTCCCTCACCCCTCTATTTATAGGGAAGGGGCAGGGGCAGCCCCTCTAGATGAGATCTAGAGGGGGCGGCGACAGGAGGGGGGGCTGCCCCCCAAGCAAAGGGGCGCCCCACTAGGTTCCCCCAAACCCTAGGCGCATGGGCCCAAGGGGGGCCCAGCCTCCATGGGCTGGTTCCCTGCCCCTTGCGGCCTATGAGGCCCTCCGAGAGGGGTGGCCCCTCCCAGTGGACCCCCGGAACCTCTCCGGTGGCCCCGGTACAATACCGACATGCCCCCGAAACTTTCCGGTGTCCGCATGACAACTTCCCATATATAAATCTTCACCTCCGGACCATTCCGGAACTCCTCGTGACATCCGGGATCTCATCCGGGACTGCGAACAACATTCGGTAATCACATAAAAGTCTTCCTAATAACCCTAGCGTCACCGAACATTAAGTGTGTAGACCCTACGGGTTCGGGAGACATGCAGACATGACCGAGATGACTCTCCGGTCAATAACCAACAGCGGGATGTGGATACCCATGTTGGCTCCCACATACTCCTCGATGATCTCATCGGATGAACCACGATGTCGAGGATTCAAGCAACCCCGTATACTATTCCCTTTGTCAGACGGTATGTTACTTGCCCGAGATTCGATCGTCGGTATCCCAATACCTCGTTCAATCTCGTTACCGGCAAGTCACTTTACTCGTACCGTAATGCATGATCCCATGACCAGACACTTGGTCACTATGAGCTCATTATGATGATGCACTAACGAGTGGGCCCAGTGATACCTCTCCGTAACACGGAGTGACAAATCCCAGTCTCGATCCGTGTCAACCCAACAGACACTTTCGGAGATACCGGTAGTGCACCTTTATAGTCACCCAGTTACGTTGTGATGTTTTGTACACCCAAAGCACTCCTACGGTATCCGGGAGTTACACGATCTCATGATCTAAGGAAGAGATACTTGACATTGGAAAAGCTCTAGCAAAACGAACTACACGATCTTGTGCTATTCTTAGGATTGGGTCTTGTCCATCACATCATTGTCCTATTGATGTGATCCCGTTATCAATGACATCCAATGTCCATAGTCAGGTAATCATGACTATCTATTGATCAACGAGCTAGTCAACTAGAGGCTCACTAGGGACATATTGTGGTCTATGTATTCACACGTGTATTACAATTTCCGGATAATACAATTATAGCATGAATAAAAGACAATTATCACGAACAAGGAAATATAATAATAATCCTTTTATTATTGCCTCTAGGGCATATTTCCAACAGAACGAAGGATGAAAATCAAAAAATTCGTACGAACACCCAAGATCTATCTAGGAGAAGCATATAAACGAGAGGGGAGAGTGTGTCTACGTACCCTAGTAGACCGAAAGCGAAAGCGTATATAACGCGCTACTCTTCGTGATCCGATCACGATCCAACCGATCTAGTGCCGAACGGATGGCACATCCGAGTTTAGGACACGTGCGGCTCGACGACGTCTCCTCCTCCTTGATCCAGCAAGAGAAGGCAGAGAAATTGATGGGACCACAACCAGCACGATGCGCGTGGTGGTGATGGTGGTGGTGGAGCTAGTTCAGCAGGGCTTCCCAAGCGCTACTAGAACGAGCTCGGAGGAACTACAGAGTAACGAGAGAGAGAGAGAGGGGCGCCAAGGGCTTGGTGTATCCTCTTGGGGTGCCCCTCCCCTCTATATATAGGTGGAGGGGCGTGGGGAACAACCCCTCCAAGCCCTAGGGCGCAGCCAAGGGGAGAGGACTTGGTCTCCAAATCCAATCCTATTCCTACTAGGACTCCTTCCTTTTTTCTCCCTTCCCTAGCCACATGGGCTTTTGAGGACTTGGTGTGCCTAGCCCAATAAGGCCAGGGCGCCCCCCTCAGCCCATGCTAGCCCTTGGGTCATGGTGGATCCACTTGTGGACTTCTAAACCCCTCCGGAACCTTCTAGAAACTTCACGGTACAATACCGTAAAAACTGCGCTTTTTTCTGGAACCCAAAATATGACTTCCCATATATAAATATTTACCTCACAACCATTCCGAGACTCCTCGTGATGTCCGGGATCTCATCTGGGACTCTGAACAACATTCGGTTACCAATCATCAAATATCCCAATACTACTCTAGTGTCAACGAACATTAAGCGTGCAACCCTGCGAGTTCGAGAATCATGTAGTCATGACCGAGATACCTCTCCGGTCAATAAGCAATAGCGGGACCTGGATGCCCATATTGATTCCTACATATTCCACGGAGATCTTTTATCAGTTGAACCATGATGTCAAGGATTCGGTTAATCCCGTATGCAATTCCCTTTGTCCGACGATATGTTACTTGCACGAGATTCGATCCTCGGTATCTCCATACCTAGTTCAATCTCGTTACCGGCAAGTCTCTTTACTCGTTCCATAATACAAGATCCCGTTACTAACTCATTAGTCACATTGCTTGCAAGCTCTTTAAGATGTTACATTACCGAGAGGGCCCAGAGATATCTCTCCATCACACGGAGTGACAAATCCCAGTCTCGATCCATGCCAACCGAACAGACACCTTCGGATGTACCTGTAGAGCAACTTTATGATCACCTAGTTACGAAGTGACGTTTGGATACACACTATTCCTTCGGTGTCTGGGAGTTACATGATCTCATGGTCGAAGGAATAGATACTTGACATCAAGAAAGCTATAACAAATAAACTAAAGGATCTGATGCTAAGCTTATAGTTGAGTCTTGTCCATCACATCATTCTCCTAATGATGTGAACCCGTTATTAAATGACAACTCATGTCTATGGTTAGGAAACCTTAATCATCTTTGATCAATGAGCTAGTCTAGTAGAGGCTCACTAGGGATACTCTGTTGTCTATGTATTCACACATGTATTTAAGTTTATGGTCAATACAATTCTAGCATGAATAATAAACATTTATCATGAACAAGGAAATATGATAAAAACCAATTTATTATTGCCTCTAGGGCATATTTCCAATAGTCTCCCACTTGCACTAGAGTCAATAATCTAGTTTACATAGTTATGAATTAACACCCATGGAGTCTTGGTGTTGATCATGTTTGGCCCGCGGAAGAGGTTTAGTCAACGGGTCTGCCGCATTCAGATCTGTATGTACTTTGCAAAGTTCTATGTCTCCATCCTTAACATAATTAAGAATGGAGTTGAACCGACGCTTGATGTGCCTGGTTCTCATGTGAAACCTGGGCTCCTTGGCAATGGCAATAGCTCTAGTGTTGTCACAAAAGATAGTCATTGGATCCGATGCACTAGGTATTACACCCAGATCGGATATGAACTCCTTCATCCAGACTCCTTCTTGCGCTGCTTCCGAAGTAGCTATATACTCCACTTCGCATGTAGATCCTGCCATGATGTTCTGCTTGGAACTGCACCAACTGTCCACTCCACCATTTAATATAAATATGTATCTGGTTTGAGATTTAGAGTCATCCAGATTTGTGTCAAAACTAGCATTGGCGTAACCCTTTACGACGAGCTCTTCATTGATACATCTCCAATCTATCTATAATTTTTTATTGTTCCGTTCTATTATATTATCCGTTTTGGATGTTTTATATGCATTAATATGTTATTTTATATTATTTTTGGGATTAACCTGTTAACCTAGTGCCTGTTAACTGATACGTCTCCGTCGTATCTACTTTTCCTAACGCTTTTCGTCTTGTTTTTGGACTCTAATTTGCATTATTTTAATGAAACTAACCCGGACTGACGCTGTTTTCAGCAGAACTACCATGGTGTTGTTTTTGTGCAGAAATAAAAGTTCTCAGATTGGAACGAAACTTTGCGAGGATTTTTATATAATAAAAGAGAATTACTGGAGCCAAGATCCACAAGAGGGGGGGGGGGGTGTGGCTGAGCACAACCACCAAGGTGGGCGCCCCCTCCTAGCGCGCTCAGGTGGGTTGTCCCCACCAGGTGGCCTCGCAGACCCTGAATCCAACTTCATAAATACCTGTTTTCCCAGAAAAAAACAGGGAGAAAGAATTATCACGTTTCAGGAGACAGAGCTGTCGCCGTCTCCTGTTCTTCACCGGGAGGCCAAATCTGGAGTCCGTTTGGGGCTCCAGAGAGGGGGATCTTCGATCTTCTTCATCATCAACCCTTCTCCATCGCCAATTCCACGATGCTCCCCACCGAGAGTGAGTAATTCCTTCATAGGCTCGCAGGTCGGTGAGGAGCTGGATGAGATTCATCATGTAATCGAGTTAGTTTTGTTAGGGCTTGATCCCTAGTATCCACTATGTTCTGAGATTGAAGTTGATATGACTTTGCCATGCTTAATGCTTGACACTTTGGGCCCGGGTGCCATGATTTCAGATCTGAACCGTTTATGTTATCACCATTATATCTATGTTCTAGATCCGATCTTGCAAGTTATATTCACCTATTACGTGTTATGATCCGTAAAACCTGGAGTGACAGTAGTCGGGATACTTTGCGGTGATGACCGTAGTTTGAGGAGTTCATGTATTCACTATGTGTTAATGCTTTGTTCCGGTTCTATATTAAAAGGGACAAAAGATGTCATGCAAGTTCTTTCCATAAGCACGTATGACTATTTACGGAATACATGCGTACATTATATTTATGAACTGGAGCTAGTGCCGTACCGCCCTAGGTTATGACTGTTATATGATGAATATCATCCAACGAATTCACCGATCCAATGCCTAAGAATTTCTGTTATATTATTTTTGCTAAGTTACTACTGTTATCATTACTGTTAGACTTGCTACAAAATCATTGTATCACTATTACTGTTACTATTGTTACTACTATCGAAACTATCATACTACTTTGCTACTGATCACTTTTGCTGTACATAATTAATCTTCAGGTGTGGTTGAATTAACAACTCAACTACTAATACTTGCAAATATTCTTTGGCTCCCCTTGTGTCGAATCAATAAATTTGGGTTGAATACTCTACCCTCGAAAACGGTTGCGATCCCCTATACTTGTGGGTTATCAAGACCTTTTTATGGCACTGTTACCGAGGAGCATAGCTATATTTGTTGAGTCACTTGGGATTATTATCAAGTTATCACTATGAAGAATCTGAAGGATACCAAGACTAAGATATTTCCCTCTATGACGAGGGGAGGTAAGGAACTGCCATCTAGCTCTGCACTTGATTCAGCTTCTATTTTGAGTAAACTTGCAACACCACCACATGCTATTAATTCCGATATGTTGCAAGTTATTGATGATGCTACTTCTATGGATAATGCTTATGATGATGCTAGTACCTTGCTTGATGATGGTGTGCCACTAGGTGATTTTCTTGATGAACAAATTGCTAGAGCTAAAGAGAATGAAATTACTGAAACCGATGAAATACATGAAACTGAAAATCTTGAAACACCTATTAGACCTAGTCCTCCTAGATATGAATTGCCTAAAATACCGAAAGGTTATGTTATGGATGAGGAGACAACTAGAGACTTTCTTGCTTGCAATGATAGAGATGATCTTAAGAAATTATTATGCAAACTGAAAGAAAAATCTTCGAATGCTAGAATAAAATGTGATCCTAAGTTTGCTGCTTCACCTATCTTTTTTGATGATAAGGATTATGAATTCTCTGTCGACCCGGAGTTAATTAATTTGGTTCAATCTGATCCTTTCCATGGTTATGAAAATGAAAATGTTGTGGCATACCTTACTAAGTAGAATGATATAGCCAACCTGTTTGCTCATGATGAGAAGATCCGCTACTGTTATATTCTCAAATTATTCCCGTTCTCATTAAAGGGTGATGCTAATACTTGGTATAATACTCTTGCTCCTGGTTGTGTGCGTAGTACTGATACGTCTCCAACATATCTATAATTTTTGCTTGTTCCATGCTGTTATATTATCATTCTTGGATGTTTTACAATCATTTTGTAACAACTTTATATCATTTTTTGGGACTAACCTATAGACATATTGCCCAGTGCCAGTTGCTGTTTTTTGCTTGTTTTTTACTTCGCGGAAATCGATATCAAACGGAGTCCAAACGCAGCGATTTTTTTTGAGATTTTTTTTGGACCAGAAGACCCAGGATGGGCTAAAAAGGTACTAGAGGGGAGGCCCGAGGTGGGCACTGATGACCCACAAGTATAGGGGATCAACTGTAGCTCTTTTGTATAAGTAAGAGTGTCGAACCCAACGAAGAGCAGAAGGAAATGACAAACAGTTTTCAGTAAGGTAATGTCTGCAAGTGCTGAAATTGTAAGTAGCAGAGTAGTTTGATAGCCAGATAATTTGTAACGAGCAAGTAACAGTAGTAGTAACAAAACTGCAGCAAGGTAGCCCAATCCTTTTGAGGCAAAGGACATGCCAAAACGGTCTCTTATGATAAGCAACGCGTTCTTGAGGGTACACGGGAATTTCATCTAGTCACTTTCATCATGTTGGTTTGATTTGTGTTCGCTACTTTGATAATTTGATATGTGGGTCGACCGATGCTTAGGTGTTGTTCTTACTTGAACAAACCTCCTACTTATGATTAACCTTCCCGCAAGCATCCACAACTACGAGAAAAGTATTAAGAATAAATTCTAACCATAGCATTAAACTTTTTGATCCAATCGGTCCCTTACGAAATAGCGCATAAACTTGGGTTTAAGCTTCTGTCACTCTCGCAACCCACCATCTAATTGCTACTCCACAATGCATTCCCTTAGGCCCAAATATGGTGAAGTGTCATGTAGTCGACGTTCACATGACACCACTAAGGAAATAACAACATACATACTATCAAAATATCGAACACATATCAAGTTCACATGATTAATTGCAACATGATTTCTCCCGTGACCTCAAGAGCAAAAGTAACTACTCACAAATGATAAACATGTTCATGATCAGAGGAGTATTAAATAGCATAAGGGATCTGAACATATAATATTCCACCAAATAAACCATATAGTAATCAACTACAAGATGTAATCAACACTACTAGTCACCCACAAGCACCAATCTATAGTTTCGCTAACAAGATTGAACACAAGAGATGAACTAGGGTTTGAGAGGAGATGGTGCTGTTGAAGATGTTGATGGAGATTGCCGTCCCCAAGAGGGGAGAGTTGTTGGTGATGATGATGACGATGATTCCCCCTCCGGAGGGAAGTTCCCCCAGCGGAATCGCTCTGTCGGAGGGCAAAAGTCCTCCTACCCAAGTTCCGCCTCGAGACGGCGGTGCTCCATCCCGAAAGTCTCCTCCTTATTTTTTTCTAGGTCAAAATGACTTATATATATATCAGAAGATGGGCACCGGAGGTGGGCCGAGGAGGCCACAACCCATCAGGGCGCTTGGGGGCTGGCGCGCCCAGGTGGGTTGTGCCCACCTGGTGACCCCCCTCTAGTGTTTATTGGCTCCAGTATTTCTTAAATAATCCATAAAAATCTCCGTGAAGTTTCAGCTCATTTGGAGTTGTGCAGAATAGGTGGCCTGATGTAGCTTTTATAGGTCCAGATTTCCAGCTGCCGGAATTCTCCTTCTTGGTGTGTCCCTTGCAAATTATGAGAGAAAAGGCATTAGAATTACTCCAAAAAGCATTATTATGGATAAAAACATTATAAATAATAGTAAGAAAACATGATGCAAAATGGACGTGTCAACTCCCCCAAGATTATACGTCGCTTTTCCTCAAGCGAAAACCGAAATCGAAAAACATGTCCACATGCTTTGAGAGAGAGGCGTCGATAAAAACAAAATACGGACATAGAAGCATCATGTTGATTATTATAACAGCAACAAAATTAAACATGGGAATTTTATCATATACTTCTCATGAATAAGTAATAGTTCATCACGCAATCGAAGTATAATGCAAAAACTCTATTAGAAACCAACAAACTCTGTTCTCAGTCAACTTTGCAACTACAATTCATCATCTTTTTAGGAAGGGTCACATGTCAGAGCCTTTAGGCAAGTCCACATACTCAACCATCATATAGTCTTCTATTATTGCTAACACTCACCTCGTACCCATGATCAAAACGTTTCAATCGGACACATAGAAAGATAGGGGCTTATAGTTTCGCCTCCCAGCATACTCATGATACGTCTCCAACGTCTCTATAATTTTTGATTTCTTCATGCTACACTATATTCCGTTTTGGATGATTAATGGGCTTTACTAAGCACTTCTATATGATTTTTGGGACTAACCTATTGACCCAGAGCCTAGTGCCAGTTCCTGTTTTTTCCCTTGTTTCAGTGTTTCGCAGAAAAGGAATATCAAACGGAGTCCAAACGGAATGAAACCTTCGGAAAAGTTATTTTTGGAACGGAAGCAATCCAGGGGACTTGGAGTGCACGTCAGAGAATCAACATGGAAGGCACGAGGCAGGGGGGCGCGCCCACCCCCTGGGCGTGCCCTCCACCCTCGTGGGCCCCTCGTGGCTCCCTTGACGTATTTCTTCCTCCTATATATATCAATATACCCTAAAACCATCAGAGAACAGAATAGATCGGGAGTTCCGCCGCCTCAAGCCTCTGCAGCCACCAAAAACCAATCGGGACCCTGTTCCGGCACCCTGCCGGAGCGGGGATCCCTCACCGGTGGCCATCTTCATCATCCCGGCGCTCTCCATGACGAGGAGGGAGTAGTTCACCCTCGGGGCTGAGGGTATGTACCAGTAGCTATGTGTTTGATCTCTCTCTCTCTCTCTCATGTTCTTGAGGTGATATGATCTTGATGTATCGTGAGCTTTGCTATTATAGTTGGATCTTATGATGTTTCTCCCCCTCTACTCTCTTGTAATGGATTGAGTTTTCCCTTTGAAGTTATCTTATCAGATTGAGTCTTTAATGATTTGAGAACAATTGATGTATGTCTTGCATGGGATAACCGTGGTGATAATGGGTTATTCTATTGATTCACTTGATGTATGTTTTGGTGATCAACTTGCGGGTTCCGCCCATGAACCTATGCATAGGGGTTGGCACACATTTTCGTCTTGACTCTCCGGTAGAAACTTTGGGGCACTCTTTGAGGTTCTATGTGTTGGTTGAATAGATGAATCTGAGATTGTGTGATGCATATCGTATAATCATACCCACGGATACTTGAGGTGACATTGGAGTATCTAGGTGACATTAGGGTTTTGTTTGATGTGTGTCTTAAGGTGTTATTTTACTATGAACTCTAGGGCTGTTTGTGACACTTATAGGAATAGCCAAATGGATTGATCGGAAAGAATAACTTTGAGGTGGTTTCGTACCCTACCATAATCTCTTCGTTTGTTCTCCGCTATTAGTGACTTTGGAGTGACTCTTTGTTGCATGTTGAGGGATAGTTATATGATCCAATTATGTTATTATTGTTGAGAGAACTTGCAATAGTGAAACTATGAACCCTAGGCCTTGTTTCCTATCATTGCAATACCGTTTGTGCTCATTTTTATCATTAGTTACCTTGCTGTTTTTATAATTTCAGATTACAAAAACCTATATATACCATCCATATTGCACTTGTATCACCATCTCTTCGCCGAACTAGTGCACCTATACAATTTACCATTGTATTGGGTGTGTTGGGGACACAAGAGACTTTTTGTTATTTGGTTGCAGGGTTGTTTGAGAGACACCATCTTCATCCTACGCCTCCCACGGATTGATAAACCTTAGGTCATCCACTTGAGGGAAATTTGCTACTGTCCTACAAACCTCTGCACTTGGAGGCCCAACAACGTCTACAAGAAGAAGGTTGTGTAGTAGACATCAAGCAGTTTCAAGCAGCTTGTCGGGAGGTGAGTGCTTGAAGGTATATCTTTAGATCTTGCAATCGAATCTTTTTGTTTCTTGTTTTTGCACTAGTTTAGTTTATAAAATAAAACAAAAAAATGGAATTGAGTTTGTCTCATACGCTTCATCTTTTTAATATCTTTTGTAAGTATGATGAAAAGGATAATTGTGCTCAAGTACTAGAAGAAGAAGTCTATAAAATGTTTGGCACTAAATCTTTGAATGATGATCATGATTGCAATGTTGTTAGTATGAACTCTTTGAATATCCATAGTACTAATGATGATTGCACTAGTTATGATGAAAATGTCTCCTATAAACATGTCAATTTTTGTGGAGTGCATTGGGTTTGAAAGTACACATCAAATAGGGAAGACAGATATTGCAAGAGGCATAAGTATTTAGAAACTAAATGGTTACAAGAAAGGCTAAATGTTAGTGCTGAAAATTTAAAATATCTTAGCCGTACTTGTGAACTTTGCAATGAACATTGTCATTTAAATATCAAATGCAAATTGTTTCATGATCGAATCGTGTCCAAAAATTGTGATGACTTGATTTCCCTTGCACATTATAATGAACTTAGTTTGCTTTTGGGTTATGAAGAAATGAAATGTCAAACTAAGCATATTCCAGAATATAACCTTGAGAAATTCCTCGATATTGATCTAGAAGAAATTTATATGTATTGTGCGGTGAATTGCATTGAAAATCCTTATATTGCCAATTACATAAAGAAAAGAAAACAAATAGAAGATGAAGAGAATACTAAAGAAAGGGAAGAGACTTCCCAATATCCTCCTATTATTTCTTATGATGAATCAGGTACCGAGGAGGAGCCTTTTATTCAACCAATCTCATCAATAAGGAGCTCAAAAAAGAGGGATAGACCCGCACATGATGTGAAGAAGAAAAAAACAGAGAAGCAAAGGTAAAAAGGTATCCCTCCCAAATGATGTTGCTCTTACTACTCATTGTGATGATGATAGTTGCTATACTATTGGTGCTATCCATACTATTAATGATGAGAGTGATTATGCTTATGATATGAAAAGGCCCAAGCTTGGGGAAGCTATGTTTGATGAGAATGACATGTTTGAGAATATATTTGCTGAAATTAATGTTTGTCCCAAGCTTGGGGATGATACGTTTAATGAAGATGATATTTTTAGCCTCCCAAGTTTTGATATGCAAAGTTGTTATGATGATAGCATGCCTTCTACCTATGATGATTATATTGATGAAAGTGGGTTTGGAAGAGTGTCAACTTTAGGAAGTAATGATCCCACTATTTTGGAGGATGTTGAATCTTATAATATTTATGAAAGTGGATTTGGAGAGGTCATGACTTTATTTAGTGATGAGTCCACTATCTTGGAAGAGGTTTCAATCGATTATGATGAGAACAAAGTTGCTACTTATGATGATTATTTGGTTCTTCTCTGTATCTAAAAATTGTGATGAAGATATATATGAAGTGATTCATGATAGCTCCTTGAATAAAAAGCATGATTGCAATGGTTTTACTATAACTTCTATTTGTGTCAATTGTGCTAATAACATTCAAAACCCTAAGCTTGGGGATGCTAGTTTTGCTATGTACACTACTTGTTGCAATGATCATGATTGGGGTGATTCTTCTTATAATCTTGAAGATTTATTTAGGCTCCATGATGAATATGTGATTGATAATAATGTTTGCAATAATATTGATAGTGGGTTTGGAAGAGTGTCAACTTTAGGTCCCACATATTTGGAGAATGTTCAATCTTATGAAGTTTTTGATAAAAGTGGGTTTGGAGAGGTCATGACTTTAGTTAATGTTAATCCCACTATTTTGGAAGAGTGTCAACATTGCATACATGTGGATCGTGTTAAGAATATGTTTTGTGATAGCTATATTATTGAATTTGATTATGATCTCACATGTAATTATTATGAGATAGGGAAATATGGTTGTAGAAATTTTCATGTTACTAAATTACCTCTCGTTATGTTGAGATTGCAAATGTTTCTTTCTTCTTCCTTGCATATGCAAGATCTTGCTTGTCTTGCTAATTTTTTTCCTGTAAAATTCCTATCCATAGGAAGTATGTTAGACTTAGATGTGATTTTCATATGCTACATGATGCTCTCTTCGTGTTTCAATTGCTATCTTTTATGTGAGCGTCATTGAAATCTCTATGCCTAGCTAGGGCGTTAAACGATAGCGCTTGTTGGTAGGCAACCCAATTTAATTTTTATTCTTTGCTTTTTGCTCCTGTTTAGTAATAAATAATTCATCTAGATTTTGTTTAGATGTGGTTTTTTGTTTTAGTTAGTGTTTGTGCCAAGTAGAACCTTTGGGAAGACTTGGGTGAAGTCTTTGCGATCTTGCTGTAAAAAACAAAAACTTTAGCGCTCACGAGATTAGCTGCCATTTTTTACTGGAGAGTGCTTTAGGTTGATTATTTTTGCAGAATATTAATAGATGAATTTGTCACGTCCAAAAATTTATTTCAGAATTTTTGGAGTTCCAGAAGTATACGTTTGATACAGATTACTACAGACTGTTCTGTTTTTGACAGATTCTGTTTTTCGTGTGTTGTTTGCTTATTTTGATGAATCTATGGCTAGTATCGGGGGGTTTGAACCATAGAGAAGTTGGAATACAGTAGGTTTAACACCAATACAAATAAATAATGAGTTCATTACAGTACCTTAAAGTGGTGGTTTGTTTTCTTACACTAACAGAGCTCATGAGATTTTCTGTTTAAGTTCTGTGTTGTGAAGTTTTCAAATTTTTGGGTAAAGATTTGATGGATTTTGGAATAAGGAGTGGCAAGAGCCTAAGCTTGGGGATGCCCAAGGCACCCCAAGGTAAAATTCAAGGACAACCAAAAGCCTAAGCTTGGGGATGCCCCGGAAGGCATCCCCTTTTCCGTCTTCGTCTATCGGTAACTTTACTTGAGGCTATATTTTTATTCACCACATGATATGTGTTTTGCTTGGAGCGTCTTGTATGATTTGAGTCTTTGCTTTTTAGTTTACCACAATCATCCTTGCTGTACACACCTTTTGGGAGAGACACACATGAATTGGAATTTATTAGAATACTCTATGTGCTTCACTTATATCTTTTGAGCTAGATGATTTTTCTCTAGTGCTTCACTTGTATATTTTTAGAGCACGATGGTGGTTTTATTTTATAGAAATTATTTATCTCTCATGCTTCACTTATGTTATTTTGAGAGTCTTTTAGAACAGCATGGTAATTTGCTTTGGCTATAAAATTAGTCCTAATATGATAGGCATCCAAGATGGGTATAATAAAAACTTCCATATAGAGTGCATTGAATACTATGAGAAGTTTGATACTTGATGATTGTTTTGAGATATGAAGACGGTAATATTAGAGTCGTGCTAGTTGAGTAATTATGGAATTGAGAAATACTTGTGTTGAGGTTTGCAAGTCCCGTAGCATGCACATATGGTAAACGTTGTGTGACAAATTTGAAGCATGAGGTGTTCTTTGATTGCATTCCTTATGAGTGGCGGTCAGGGACGAGCGATGGTCTTTTCCTATCAATCTATCCCCCTAGGAGAATGCGCGTAGTGCTTGGTTTTGATGACTTGTAGATTTTTGCAATAACTATGTGAGTTCTTTATGACTAATGTTGAGTCCGTGGATTATACGCACTCTCACCCTTCCATCATTGCTAGCCTCTTGATGCACTGCATTGCCCTTTCTCACCTTGAGAGTTGGTGCAAACTTTGCCGGTGCATCCAAACCCCGTGATATGATACGCTCTATCACACATAAGCCTCCTTATATCTTCCTCAAAACAACCACCATACCTACCTATTATGGCATTTCCATAGCCATTCCGAGATATATTTCCATGCAACTTTCCACTGTTCCGTTTATTATGACACGCTTCATCATTGTCATATTGCCTTGCATGATCATGTAGTTGATATCGTATTTGTGGCAAGGCCACCATGCATAATTTTTCATACATGTCACTCTTGATTCATTGCCCATCCCAGTACACCGCCGGAGGCACTCATATAGAGTAATATTTTGTTCTAGTATCGAGTTGTAATCCTTGAGTTGTAAATAAATAGAAGTGTGATGATCATCATTATTAGAGCATTGTCCCGTGCGAGGAAAAAAAAGAGAAATGCCAAATAAAAAAAAGAGAAAGGCCAAATAAACATAAATAAGAGAAAGGCCAAAAAAAGAGAAGGCCCAAAAAAAAGAGAGAAAAAGAGAGAAGGGACAATGCTACTCTCCTTTTTCCACACTTGTGCTTCAAAGTAGCACCATGATCTTCATGATAGAGAGTCTCTTATTTTGTCACTTCCATATTCTAGTGGGAATTTTTCATTATAGAACTTGGCTTGTATATTCCAACAATGGGCTTCCTGAAATGCCCTAGGTCTTCATGAGCAAGCAAGTTGGATGCACATCCACTTAGTTTCTTTTGTTGAGTTTTCATACATTTATAGCTCTAGTGCATCCGTTGCATGGCAATCCCTACTCCTCGAATTGACATCAATTGATGGGCATCTCCATAGGATGTCGATTAGCCGCGTCGATGTGAGACTTTCTCCTTTTTTTGTCTTCTCCACAGAACCTCCATCATCATATTCTATTCCACCCATAGTGCTATGTACATGGCTCGCGCTCATGCATTGCGTGGAAGTTGAAAAAGTTCGAGAATACTAAAGTATGAAACAATTTCTTGGCTAGTCATTGGGGTTGTGCATGATGAGAGCATTTTGTGTGACGAAAATGAAGCATGGCCAAACTATATGCTTTTGTAGGGATAAGCTTTCTTTGGCTATGTTATTTTGACAAGACATAATTGCTTGACTAGTATGCTTGAAGTATTGTTATTTTTATGTCAATATTAAACTTTTGTCTTGAATCTTTCGGATCTGAACATTCATGCCACAATAAAGAGAATTACATTGAAAATTATGTTAGGTAGCATTTCACATAAAAAATTCTGTTTTTATCATTTACCTAGTCGAGGACGAGCAAGAATTAAGCTTGGGGATGCTTGATACATCTCCAACGTATATATAATTTTTGATTGTTCCATGCTATTATATTATCTGTTTGGGTGTTTAATGGGATTTAATATACCTTTTTATATTATTTTTGGGACTAACCTATTAACCGAAGGCCCAGTGCAAATTGTTGTTTTTTGCCTACTTCAGTGTTTCGCAGAAAAAGAATATCAAACGGAATCCAAACATAAAGAAACCTTCGCGAGGATATTTTTTGGAACAAACGCAATCCAGGAGACTTGGAGTGGAAGTCAAGGAAGCAACGAGGCGGCCACGAGGTAGGAGGGCGCGCCCAGGGGGTAGGCGCGCCCCCACCCTCATGGGCCCCTTGTAGCTCCACCGACCTACTTCTTTCGCCTATATATACTCTTATACCCTGAAAACATCCAGGAGATCCACGAAACCACTTTTCCACCGCCGCAACCTTCTGTACCCGGGAGATCCCATCTTGGGGCCTTTTCCAGCGATCTGCCGGAGGGGGATTCGATCACGGATGGCTTCTACATCAACACCATAGCCTCTCTGATGATGTGTGAGTAGTTTACCACAGACCTTCGGGTCCATAGTTATTAGCCAGATGGCTTCTTCTCTCTCTTTGGTTCTCAATACAAAGTTCTCCTCGATGTTCTTGGAGATCTATTTGATGTAATACTTTTTGTGGTGTGTTTGTCGAGATCCGATGAATTGTGGGTTTATGATCAAGATTATCTATGAACAATATTTGGTTCTTCTCTGAATTCTTATATGCATGATTTAATATCTTTGCAAGTCTCTTCGAATTATCGGTTTAGTTTGGCCTACTAGATTGATCTTTCTTGCAATGGGAGAAGTGCTTAGCTTTGGGTTCAATCTTGCGGTGCTCGATCCCAGTGCCAGAAAGGGAACCGACACGTATTTTATTGTTGCCATTGAGGATAAAAAGATGGGGTTTATATCATATTGCTTGAGTCTATCCCTCTACATCATGTCATCTTGCCAAATGCGTTACTCTGTTCTTATGAACTTAATAATCTAGATGCATGCTGGATAGCGGTCGATGGGTGGAGTAATAGTAGTAGATGCAGAATCATTACGGTCTACTTGACACGGACGTGATGCCCATGTTCATGACCATGCCTAGATATTCTCATAACTATGCACTTTTCTATCAATTGCTCGGCAGTAATTTGTTCACCCACCGTAATATATGTTATCTTGAGAGAAGCCACTAGTGAAACCTATGTCCCCCGGGTCTATTTTACATCATATTAGTTTCCCGTCAACTTGCCAATTTCTGTCGCCGTTTATTTTGCAACCTTTACTTTCCAATCTATACAAAAAAATACCAAAAATATTTATCTTATTATCTTTATCAGATCTCACTTTTGCAAGTGGCCGTGAAGGGATTGACAACCCCTTTATCGCGTTGGTTGCAAGGTTCTTGATTGTTTGTGCAGGTACTAGGTGACTTGCGTGTAGTCTCCTACTGGATTGATACCTTGGTTCTCAAAAACTGAGGGAAATACTTATGCTACTTCGCTGCATCACCCTTTCCTCTTCTAGGGAAAACCAACGCATGCTCAAGAGGTAGCAGTGCCATCACCTACCATAGGATAAGTATATAATCTTACTGATTTATTTCCTTTCTCTTTTTCTTTCTTTATTTCTTTTCTTTATTTGCAACATGAGAGTAAAGAAATCAAAAACTCAAACTAACTTTATTATATAACTTGCACACGATTACAAGGATAGATCACTAAGCAAACTCTCAAAGAAGAAAGGATCGAACTAAACTTTATTTCATCTAAAAGCAAATGTTCGAACTAAGATAAGTAAAAGAAAAAAGATAGAGGGATGATACGATACCGGGGCACCTCCCCCAAGCTTGGGGGAAGCCAAGGGGAGTGCCCATACCCGATACTCGATTCTCCTTTGGTGGTGAAGAAGATGATGGGGACGAACGAGAGATCTTGTCCTCGGATTTCCGTGGTAATGGTGGTGGTGAGGAAGTGTGGGGTTTCCCTTTTGCTTCCTCCAGCTTCTGACGGAGAATAAAATTTTCCATCATCAACTCACAATTATATATCTCAAGTTTTATTATCCTCTTGCATAACGCCTCCATGCTCTCATCCTTGAACCAGGAAGGAACCGATTCATCATCTTCTTCTTCTTCGGAGGTCCAGCTATAGTGCTCCTCGTCCCCATAGGACTTGGGGTTTACGATGAGATCAACAACATAGCTCTCACCCTTGGAGTTTTCGGAGGACATATTTTCATATCTATATAGAAAACAGCAAGAAAAGAGAACAGAGGATTTCTCCGTGATATATATAGATTTTTTTATCCTGAAGGACAAGAATTCGAAAGAAAACTGGAGTACGGAAGGTGTCCCAGGTGGGCACAACCCACCTGGGCATGCCAGGCAAGCCTGGCGCGCCCTGGTGTCTTGTGCCCACCAGGGGACACTTCCTGGAAGTTTCTTTATTTCCAAAATTTTAAAATATTCCAAAACTGATAAAAAATATTTTTGCGGATTTTTTGGAGTCTGTTTACTTACCGTATCACGTACCTCTTTATTTTCACGATTCTGGAGTGTTCCGGAAGGACTCTTTTATGTGTTCTTCCGGTGTCAAAGTTTGGATAACGTTAGTTTCAACATTGATAGGCATACCAAAGATATAATGCTTTATTCGTTGCCCATTGACAACCTTCGGGTTAGTAACTTCGGAGCTATTTATTTTGATGGCTCCAGACCGGTAAACCTCCTCGATGATGTATGTGCCTTCCCATTTTGAGAGGAGCTTTCCTGCAAAGAATCTAAAACGAGAGTTGTACAAAAGAACATATTCTCCAACTTTAAACTCATGCTTTTGAATTCTTTTGTCATGCCATCTTTTAACTTTTTCTTTGAATAACTTTGCATTTCCATAAGCTTGGGTTCTCCATTCATCTAAGGAGCTTATATCAAATAACATCTTCTCACCAGCAAGTTTGAAATCATAGTTGAGTTCTTTAACTGCCCAATATGCTTTATGTTCTAACTCAAGAGGCAAATGACAAGATTTTCCATAAATCGTTTTATAAGGAGACATACCCATAGGATTTTTATATGCTGTTCTATAAGCCCAAAGTGCATCATCTAATTTCTTAGACCAATTCTTCCTGGACCTGTTAACAGTCTTTTGCAAAATTAATTTTATTTCTCTATTGCTAAGTTCAACTTGACCACTAGACTGAGGATGATAGGGTGATGCAATTCTATGGTTAACATCATACTTAGCAAGCATCTTACGGAAAGCACCATGAATAAAGTGTGAACCACCATCAGTCATTAAATATCTAGGGACTCCAAACCTCAGGAAAATAACTTCCTTAAGCATTTTAATAGAGGTGTTGTGATCAGCACTACTGGTTGGAATGGCTTCTACCCATTTAGTAACGTAATCCACAACAACCAAAATATGTGTATAACCTTTAGAGGAAGGAATAGGACCCATGTAATCAATTCCCCAAACATCAAATGGTTCAACAACAAGTGAATAATTCATAGGCATTTCTTGACGCTTACCAATATTACCTATTCTTTGAAGGGAGTAGGCCAATAAAATCCAGATTGCAATACCTTGTGAGCAGTTCTATCTCCAGCGCGATGCCCTCCATAAGCCTTGGGGTGACATTTCCGTAGGATTTGTCCCTGTTCATGCTCAGGTACACAACGTCTAATAATACCATCTACTCCTTCTTTATAAAGATGTGGGTCATCCCAAAAGTAATGTCTTAAATCATAGAAGAATTTTTTCTTTTGCTGGTATGTAAAGCTAGGTGGTAAATATTTAGCAACATTGTAATTAGCATAGTGAGCATACCAAGGAGTACTATGAGAAACATTTATTGCAGCTAAGTGCTCATCAGGAAAACTATCATCAATAGGTAGTGGGTCATCAAGCACATTTTCAAGCCTGGTTAAGTTATCAGCTACTGGGTTCTCAGCTCCTTTCCTATCAATGATATGTAAATCAAATTCTTGTGACAAGAGAACCCAACGAATAAGTCTAGGTTTAGCATCTTTATTTTCCATAAAATATTTTATAGCAGCATGGTCTGTGTGAACATTTACTTTGGAATCAACAATATAAGATCTAAATTTATCACAACCAAACACCACTGCTAAGAATTCTTTTTCAGTAGTAGCATAATTTCTTTGAGCACTGTCTAGAGTTTTACTAGCATAATGAATAACATTCAATTTCTTATCAACTCTTTGTCCTAGAACAACACCAACATCATAATCACTAGCATCACACATAATTTCAAAAGGCAAGTTCCAATTAGGTGGTTGAACAATAGGTGCAGATATTAAGGCTTTCTTGAGTGTTTCAAAGGCTTCTAATCAATCATCATAAAAAACAAAAGGAATATCCTTTTGCAAAAGATTTGTAAGAGGCCTAGAAATTTTAGAAAAGTCTTTGATAAATCTCCTATAGAAACCAACATGACCTAGGAAACTACGAATACCTTTGATGTCCTTAGGACATGGCATTTTCTCAATTGCATCAACCTTAGCTTGGTCCACTTCAATACCTCTTTCAGAAATTTTATGACCCAAGACAATGCCTTCATTAACCATAAAGTGAGACTTCTCCGAATTCAAGACAAGATTTGCTTGTTCACATCTCTGCAAAACTCGCTCAAGATTGCTTAAACAATCATCAAAAGACTTCCCATACACAGAAAAGTCATCCATGAAAACCTCAACAATCTTTTCATGAAAGTCAGAGAATATAGCAGTCGTACATCTTTGAAAGGTAGCAGGTGAATTACATAAACCAAAAGGCATACATCTATAAGCATAAGTTCCAAAGGGATAAGTAAAAGTGGTCTTTTCTTGATCAGGTTGAGAAACAGGTATTTGTGAAAAGCAAGAGTATCCATCTAGGAAGCAAAAGTGTGTGTGCTTAGATAATCTTTCAAGCATTTGATAAATAAAAGGCAAAGGGTAATGATCTTTTCTAGTTGCTTTGTTTAATTTTCTGTAATCAATTACCATTCACTACTGCAGGATGCTGCTAACGCGACACTACGATCAGAGACCCTTTCACGAAACTGTGTGTGATGCATCAATCACAAACGGGGATGTAAAAAACCGTTAAAAAGGTGCAAAATGTTTGCAATGGTGGATGCATCAAACACGGTTCAGATTTTAGCTGCGTGTGCGATCCAGGGCATACGGTTCAGTCCAATGAACTATTTGCGATAAGGCGGAACAAGAGAAACGGGCAGCCTGATAAAGGCGTGTGCAATATAGAGCATACGGTTCACTCAGATGAACTGTTTGTGATTAGGCAACACAAAAGAAACGGGTGGCCAGATGAAGGTGTGTGCGATATACAACATACGATTCACTCGGATGAACTATTTGTGATTAGGCAACAGAAAAGAAACGGTCAGCCATATCAAAGTGTGTGTGATTGAGGGCATACGCTTCAGAAGGATTAACTATTTGCGATTAGGCAACATAACAGAAACGGGTAAGCCAGATCAAAGTGTCTGCGATTGATGGGATACACTTCACATGGATGAACTGTTTGCGATTAGCCACAACAAACTGAAACAGCTAGATAGATCAACATGTGTGCGCTAGACGGGCACACCCATTCTAATTAAAAGAAGCATGCGCGATGGTAATAACGAGCGCGCACGGTTGTTGGAACAAGACATGTGCTGACGTTGCCTATTGTGGTGCATCCTATGGTGCAAACGCCACGTACACAGCCGAGAAGGCGTACGTGCCTACGTTACGCCTTTCGGGAATAGTGCCGCACTTATAACCGTCAGTAAAGTTTGAGCATGCGTCCCGTCAAATTTTTTTTTAGAAGAATAGGGAGGCTGCGTCTTGTCACATTCCAAATTGCAAACCTGTTCACACCGATCAAAACCTAAACGGTTTCCCACTTAGGAGTGTATTACTAAGCGGTTATAAATACTACTACTCCAAGATGACTGCACATTCCTCCTCAACTCATCATCCACAAAAAGACAAAAACAAACAAGTCATTCATCATCGTTCCCTTGCGTCTGCCATGGCCAGCGTGAGTTCTGTGTCAAGAGATTGCCACCAGGGAGAGGCGAGCCTAGAAGCGGGAGCACGAGAGATGTCCCGCCTCGCCGCGAAAGCAGCCAGCATGTCCCGCCGCATGACCGTAGCAGCAGAGAGGTCCCGCCGTGCCGCCGAAGCAGCACGAAGGACCCGCCGCGCCGTCGATGCAGCAGACTGGTCCGGCCGTGCCGCGGAAGCAGAAGAGATGTCTCGCCGCGCCGCGAATGCAGCAGAGATGTCCTCCCTTGCCGCGGCGGCCTGGGAAAATGCCTCGCGGGCAGGCGAGGACTCTTACAGGCGCATGTGTGCCCTCGACCTTAGGCAGGATCTCTAGGTGGGAGAGGTTGCAGGATGACCTGAAAGCCTTGTTTGAACAGTCTACCGACGTCATCCGACAATTAAATGAGAGCAATGCGAAGCTTCGGCCGAGCGCGACTTGCTGAGGGCGAAGATCCTCGGAAGTGCGGAGCAGCAGGAGCAGACCACTGCCTTGTTGAAGAGGACCAGCGTCATCATCGAGAAACTTATGGACGAGAATGCCATGCTGCGCATCGAGCGCAGAAGGCTGGTGGAGGAATCCGTGGATGCTCTCAAGCAGCATCTTGAGGACAAGAAAGAGCTCGTCGCCGCTCGCCGCGGAGACTAATTCCCACGGCCTGCAACATCACATCAAGAAAGTAGAGATCAGCGAGCCAGATTGTTGTCTACCTTCTTCTTTTACCCTTGTGTATTTCGGGCGTTGCCGCATGTGGCTTTTTTAGTTATGTTTCTAAATATGTAAGACAATTATTATCCACTGTCGTCGTCCTTATATTCATCATGCTTGCTATAAGTCGCAATCGATGCTATATAGGTCCGTCGGATCTTACATCAAGATCCATGCAGAACTTTCTTTTCAGATTTTCATTCTTCTCTCTTAAATCTCAGTCCAGTGAGACATATAGCCACGCCGTAGAATAGGTGCTCGGTCGCCATTAATGGAGACGTTGGGAGGGAGGTGCGTGGCGGGTAGCGTTCAAAGGGCCCTCCTCCCGATGAGCACGCGTAGGGGTCTGATCGCACGCCTCCCGTACTCAAATAGCTACCCCGCACGCACCTGCTAGCCAATAAAAAAAGGGGACGCGTGGCCGCACGTAATCGGTAAGTCGAACGCCCACGATTTCAATAATACTTGGGTTTCCGATTGATAACGTGACAGCACTTGTTCCAAAATGACTTATATTCATTGTTAATGTGTGGGCCTTCGCAAATCGGACAGAAAAATTACCACAGCATGTTGGTGCCATGTCATGAGACCATGCCAAGTTTCATGATTTTCAGGCGTGTTTTGGAATTACAGGAAGTAAAAAACCAAGTTTCTCAATCTTTCCGGCTGAGCCACGACGCCCAGATGTTTGATTTTCACTCCCATCTCTTGCATGGGACCTAGAAATTCACCAAAGGACACACATGTGACTTTTCAAACAACTTCGGTGCACTGGAGCATGTGCTTGCAGTTCAAATTTGAATTGTGCACATTAAATGCCCAGACACTCAATTAATGTATAAAAAGGCCAAACGAACCCGGAATAATTCCAAAATTTAGCACGTACTTCTATTTCGTCTAATCTGGCTGTGTAAAAAAATTAAGGCGGGAGAAGGCAGTGTACGTGTGTCGTTTCGCACGTGGAGGTGACACGTTCCCTCTTGGAACCACGAGCCTTCTTGAGGAAAGCTCCGGTTTGCAAGAAGCTTACACCAAAGCTTGTCCCAATTCGGCCAAAAAATTACCGCAGCATGTTGGTGCCATGTCATGACACCATGCCAAGTTTCATGATTTTCAGGCGTGTTTTGGAATTACAGGAATTAAAACACCAAGTTTCTCAATCTTTCCAGCAGAGCCACGACGCCCAGATGTTTGAATTTCACTCCCATCTCTTGCATGGGACCTAGAAATTCACCCAAGGACACACATGTGATTTTTCAAACAACTTTGGTGCACTCGAGCACGTGCTTGTAGGTCAAATTTGAATTATGCACATTAAATGCCTAGAAACTCAATTAATGTATAAAAAAGGCGAAACGAGCCCTGAATAATTCCAAAATTTAGCACAATACTTCTATTTGGTCTAATCTGGCTATGTAAAAAAATTAAGGTGGGAGAAGGCAGTGTACGTATGTCGTTTCGCACATGGAGGTGACACGTTCCCTCTCAGAACCACGAGCCTTCTTGAGGGAAGCTCTAGTTTGCAAGAAGATTACACCAAAGTTTGTCCCAACTCGGCCCAAAAAATTACCGCAGCATGTTCGTGCCATGTCATGACACCATGCCAAGTTTCATGATTTTCAGGCGTGTTTTGGAATTACAGGAATTAAAAACCAAGTTTCTCAATCTTTTTGGCCGAGCCACGACCCCCAGATGTTTGAATTTCACTCCAATCTTCTTCATGGGACTAAGAAATTCACTCAAGGACACACATGTGATTTTTCAAACAACTTTGGTGCACCGGAGCCTGTGCTTGTAGTTCAAATTTGAATTATGCACATTAAATGCCCAGAAACTCAATTAATGTATAAAAAGGCGAAATGAGCCCGGAATAATTCCAAAATTTAGCACGGTACTTCTATTTGGTCTAATCTGGCTGTGTCAAAAAACTAAGGTGGGAGAAGGCAGTGTACGTATGTCGTTTCGCACACGGAGGTGACACGTTCCCTCTCGGAACCACGAGCCTTCTTGAGGGAAGCTCCAGTTTGCAAGAAGCTTGCACCAAAGCTTGTCCCAATTCGGCCAAAAAATTACCGCAGCATGTTGGTGCCATGTCATGAGACCATGCCAAGTTTCATGATTTTCAGGCGTGTTTTGGAATTACAGGAATTAAAAACCAAGTTTCTCAATCTTTCTGGCCGAGCCACGACGCCTAGATGTTTGAATTTCACTCCCATCTCTTGCATGGGACCTAGAAATTCACCCGAGGACACACATGTGATTTTTCGAACAACTTTGGTGCCCTGGAGCACGTGCTTGTAGTTAAAATTTGAATTATACACATTAAATACGCAGAAACTCAATTAATGTATAAAAAGGCCAACGAACACGGAATAATTCCAAAATTTAGCACGATACTTCTATTTGGTCTAATCTACCTGTGTAAAACAATTAAGGCGGGAGAAGGCAGTGTACGTATGTCATTTCACACACGAAGGTGACATGTTCCCTCTCGGAACCATGAGCCTTCTTGAGGGAAGCTCCGGTTTGCAAGAAGCCTACACCAAAGCTTGTCCCAATTCGGCCAAAAAAATTACCGCAGCATCTTGGTGCCATGTCATGAGACCGTGCCATGTTTCATGATTCTTAGGCGTGTTTTGGAATTACAGGAATTAAAAAATCAAGTTTCTCAATCTTTCCGGCCGAGCCACGACGCCCAGATGTTTGAATTTCACTACCATCTCTTTCATGGGACCTAGAAATTCACCCAAGGACACACATGTGATTTTTTAAACAACTTTAGTGCACTGGAGCATGTGCTTGTAGTTTAGATTTGAATTATGCACATTAAATGCTCAGAAACTAAACTAATGTATAAAAAAGGCCAAACGAACACGGAATAATTCCAAAATTTAGCACGATACTTCTATTTGGTCTAATCTGCCTGTGTAAAAAAATTAAGGCGGGAGAAGGTAGTGTACGTATGTCGTTTCGCACACGGAGGTGACACGTTCCCTCTCGGAACCAGAAGCTTTCTTGAGGAAAGCTCCGGTTTGTAAGAAGCCTACACCAAAGCTTGTCCCAATTCGGCCAAAAAAATTACCGCAACATGTCGGTGCCATGACATGAGACCATGCCAAGTTTTATGATTTTTAGCCGTGTTTTGGAATTACAGGAATTAAAAAACCAAGTTTCTCAATCTTTCCGGCCGAGCCATGACGCCCAGATGTTTTAATTTCACTCCCATCTCTTGCATGGGACCTAGAAAATCACCCAAGGACACACATGTGTTTTTTCAAACAACTTTGGTGCAATGGGGCACGTGCTTGTGTTCAAATTTAAATTATGCACACTAAATGCCCAGAAACTCAATTAATGTATAAAAAGGCCAAATGAACACGGAATAATTCCAAAATTTAGCACGATACTTCTATTTGGTCTAATCTGCCTGTGTAAAAAAATTAAGGCAGGAGAAGGCAGTGTACGTATGTCGTTTCGCACACGGAGGTGACACGTTCCCTCTCGGAACCAGAAGCTTTCTTGAGGGAAGCTCCGGTTTGTAAGAAGCCTACACCAAAGCTTGTCCCAATTCGGCCAAAAAAATTACCGCAACATGTCGGTGCCATGACATGAGACCATGCCAAGTTTTATGATTTTCAGCCGTGTTTTGGAATTACAGGAATTAAAAAACCAAGTTTCTCAATCTTTCCGGCCGAGCCATGACGCCCAGATGTTTTAATTTCACTCCCATCTCTTGCATGGGACCTAGAAAATCACCCAAGGACACACATGTGTTTTTTCAAACAACTTTGGTGCAATGGAGCACGCGCTTGTAGTTCAAATTTAAATTATGCACACTAAATGCCCAGAAACTCAATTAATGTATAAAAGGCCAAATGAACACAAACAACTTTGGTGCAATAATTCAAATTTAAATTATGCAAAAATTTAATGTATAAAAGGCAAATGAACGAATAATTCCAAAATTTAGCTATTTGGTCTAATCTTCCTGTGTAAAAAAATTAAGGCGGGAGAAGGCAGTGTGCGTATGTCGTTTCGCACACGGAGGTGACACGTTCCCTCTCGGAACCAGGAGCCTTCTTGAGGGAAGCTCCGGTTTGCAAGAAGCTTACACCAAAGCTTGTCCTAATTTGGCCAATAAAATTACTGCAGCATGTTGGTGCCATGTCATGACACCATGCCAAGTTTCATGATTTTCAGCCGTGTTTTGGATTTACAGGAATTAAAAAACCAAGTTTCTCAATCATTCCGGCCGAGCCATGACACCCAGATGTTTGAATTTTATTCCCATTTGTTGCATGGGACCTATAAATTCACGCAAAG
Organism: Aegilops longissima; assembly: GCA_021605205.1. Lineage (NCBI taxonomy): Eukaryota > Viridiplantae > Streptophyta > Magnoliopsida > Poales > Poaceae > Aegilops > Aegilops longissima. The sequence continues at coordinate 508,023,495 of CM038681.1, forward strand.
ACACACATGTGATTTTTCAGCAAACTTTGGTGCATTGGAGCATGTGCTTGTAGTTCAAATTTGAATTATGAACATTAAATGCCCCGAAAGTCAATTAATTCATAAAAATGCCAAACAAAACCGGAATAATTCCAAATTTAAACACGACAATCATGTACTAGTTGCATGTTTACTATACGTAAATGTTCTAGCAATTCAAACACCATCCTTTCCCTCCGTAACACCATTTTGTCTTTCAAAACATAATGTAAAAATCAGGTATACCACAAATAGTTACTAGAAAGAATCATGTGGGATGCGATATAAAACATCTTGGCACACTATCTTGTCTGGCTTACGCAGGAAGCTTCATCGTCTACAGTCCACCGCCCCCGATTGAACCACACTTGTGCGCCAGTTTCTCGCGGCACCGAGCGAAATTTTTTGGCCACCATGGAAATATCTATCTCCCCGCCCCCTCCTTCCTACCAAAAGCCACATTTCCACTGTTCCTCCTTGCTTTCCAAGTTCAAACCTTCACTGCTGCTTACTGGCAGCTCAGCCTCCTCGCTGGCGACCCTTCTTCTTGCAGCGCACCCTCCTCATCGGCTACCCTTCTTCTTGTAGCGCCGCCTCCTCGCCGGCGACCCTTCTTCTTGCAGCGCTGCCTCCTCGCCGACGACCCTTCTTTTTGTTGCGCCGCCTCCTCACCGCCGACGCTTCTTCTTGCTGCGTGGCCCTGTCAATATGGTCAGGTAATGCACAACCCACCCACACCATCCTCCTCCTTTCCCATCCCACATGCCCCGACTGACGGAGCGACACCTTCCATTGAAATCACTTCCCCCTCCTCCAATTAAGCGCCACCCACAACCATTTTACACGCAGTATAACATGGAGTTGAGTAGCATGCGGCCGCACGCGCGAACGAGGTTGCTATCACTGACATGCGTGTCGACCGCCAGATCTTGGAGGAGCACCTTGTCTTCGAGGCCACCGTCGACACTGCCGGGCGGTTGTCTACTTTAAAATACAGTTCGTGATGTTTTCTCGAGGCCACCGCCAGTGCCTTCTAGTGATTTGTCCTCTGTAATGTTAATATGCAACCTGATGTTCAGTTAATAGTTTGGTCATCTGAAATGTAATGTTCAGTTAACACTTTGGTCCAACAATTGCTACATTTCGTAGTAGTGTTCTCAAGCATTCTTTGTTTTGTTAACTATCTTATCTTCTAGTACATGTTTCTATTCTGCAATGTCGTGCTCAATTAACTATTTTGGTTCATTTGGTCTGCTGTCCATTTAACAGTTTGGTCCAGTTCTGCAATTTGATTTTTATTTGCTGTGGGTACAATTTTGTATTGTTATGCATGTGACACCAATCGAATTTGGCTGTACTCAATACATATTCTACTGATAGTATGGCAACTCTCAGTTAACCTGATCAAGATCTTCCTTATGTGTGTTGCAGGGAAACAATGGGAGACACTGCGGTTTACCATCGAGGTTTGTTCAAGCAGGGTCCTTTGGCTAATAGCACATTATTGTGCAGTTGCAGGAATCATTCTAATATTTAAGTTTCTTACAATTTGGTCTTGCACATGTAGGTCCTATTGTCAGAGGCTTAGACCCACTGTTCAACCCATTTTGCATATGGGGAAATGAGATGTCCATGAATATCAGTCAAGTCAACAAACTCAGAAAGATTGTTAGGATGAAGAAACTTGCGACGAATAATAGCAAGATCTTGGTTTGCACAATGAAGAAGACATCAATCAACTATAGGATGGTACCAACTCTTTTACCTTGTTTTTACCCCTTGCGCCATTTCAAAATTTACAACAACGATTTATGCATTGCTTTGTTTTCAGTACTTCCCAAAGAAGTTCACCGATGATTACCTCTCAAACCACCTGCATGGTCAAGAGGCGAGGAAGGTATTCATTGAACACCCACAGTACAATATTGAAGTCTTGCTGAAGAGGACGAAGGTTGGGCGGGCAATTATCCATAACCACTGGCCTAAAGTTGCAAGGACATTCAACATCACTGAAGGCTCAATATTTGCCTTCGCTTCATAGCTTTCAGATGAGATTCATCTATCTATTTACCGTGTATGATGCTACTTTCCAAAGGTTTTTGATGCTGCATGTGAAACTTGGTGCTATTGTGTAATGGCGTAACTGAGTGCCGAAGCTATCTGATGTAATTCGATTATGAAATCCTGGTTGCTTTTATGCGGATATGAAATATCTGGCGTGTTTTATAAGAAATATCAGTTTGATTAGTACATGGATTATCAATAATAGGCTAATTACCCTGCTTATTGGGGTTTTCTTTTGCAAACGGTTACTTAGACATCACCATGGGCGATGAACTCAAACAACCCACACGGTTTCTGGAAAGTAGGCGTGTTCGATCAACTAACAATCACACATGGCTTCCGGCGGCGAAATGTTTGCGTTAGGCCACCTTGCACAAACGTTTCCACACAAAGAACTGTCTGGGATGTACATACCTACGGAAATGATTTTCTGGGATTCACCGTGTGGGATGTACATACATACGGAAATGATTTCTGGGATTCACCGTATGGGATGTACATACCTACGGAAATTATTTCTGGGATTCACCGTGTGGGATGTACATACCTACGGAAATGATTTCTGGGATTCACCGTGTGGGATGTACATACCTACGGAAATGATTGGGTTTCCATGCCTCGCCCGATCGCACACGGCCCCAGCCTGGGTCCCACGAGGGTCTATCCCAGACGATTTCTGGGTCGTGTGGGAAGGACCCCCCTATCGCCCACACTCACTTGGCGACAGTTCCAAATGCCGTCGCGGAAAGGGGTTTTAAACCGTTTGTTTAGGACGTCGTTGTACCAATGATTCTATAACCTGTAACAATTATTTGTGGAATAAGTTCATTCTTATCATTAGGAACAACAGTAATACCTCCTTTCTTAGGGACACAATGAACAGGACTTACCCATCTACTATCATCTATATGATAGATTATACCTGCTTCCAGAAGTTTTAGGATTTCCATTCTTACCACTTCCTTCATTTTTGGATTCAACCAACGTTGGTGATCAACAACAGGTTTAGCATCAGGTTCCATATTAATTTTGTGCTGACATAGAGTGGGACTAATGCCCTTTAAATCATCAAGAGTATATCCAATAACAGCCCGGTGCTTCCTTAGAACTTTCAATAATCTTTCTTCTTCATGTTCTAAAAGGTTAGCACTAATAATAACATGATATATTTTCTTTTCATCAAGATAGGCATATTTCAAAGTGTATGGCAATTGTTTTAATTCAAACACAGGATCACCTTTAGGTGGAGGAGGACCTCCTAGAGTTTCAATAGGAAAAATTATGTTTAAACAGAGGACGTTGTTGAAAGAAAACCTTATCTATTTTATTTCTTTCATGCATATGTAGGTCATTTTCATGGTCTAGCAAATATTGTTCTAAAGGATCAGTAGGTGGAACAGCAATAGAACCAAGACCCCTTACTAGGCAATTCTTTTTCATGATGATTTCTACTAAACTTGGAAAAATTAAAATCATGAGACTCATCACCAAAGCTAACACCAACAGTTTGTTTCTTACAATCTATCTTAGCATTAACTGTATTCAAGAAAGGTCTACCAAAGATAATGGGAAAAAAGTCATCTTGTGGGGAACCAAGAACAAGAAAATCAGTAGGGTATTTAATTTTCCCACACAATACTTCAACATCTCTAATAATCCCAAATGGTGATATGGTGTCTCTATTAGCAAGTTTAATAGTAACATCTATTTCTTCTATCTCAGCAGGTGCTATGTCTTTCATGATTTCTTGTGTGGGAAAGTGTAAGGAATAGCACTCACACTAGCACCCATGTCACATAAACCATGATAACAGTGATCTCCTATTTTAACTGAAATAACAGGCATGCCAACAACAGGTCTATGTTTATCTCTTTTATCAGGTTTAGCAATTCTAGCAGCTTCTTCACAGAAGTAAACAACATGCCCATTATCGGTGTCAAAACCGGCGGATCTCGGGTAGGGGGTCCCGAACTGTGCGTCTAGGCGGATGGTAACAGGAGACAAGGGACACGATGTTTTTACCCAGGTTCGGGCCCTCTCGATGGAGGTAATACCCTACTCCTGCTTGATTAATATTGATGATATGGGTAGTACAAGAGTGGATCTACCACGAGATCAGAGAGGCTAAACCCTAGAAGCTAGCCTATGGTATGATTGTTGTTGTGGCCTACGGACTAAAACCCTTCGGTTTATATAGACACCGAATAGGGTTAGGGTTACACAGAGTCGGTTACAATGGTAGGAGATCTACATATCCAAATCTCCAAGCTTGCCTACCACGCCAAGGAAAGTCCCATCCGGACACAGGAAAAAGTCTTCAATCTTGTATCTTCATAGTCTAGGAGTCCGGCCGAAGATAGTTCGGCTATCCGGACAACCCTAGTCCAGGACTCCCTCAGTAGCCCCTGAACCAGGCTTCAATGACGACGAGTCCGGCGCGCATATTGTCTTCGGCATTGCAAGGCGGGTTCCTCCTCCGAATACTTCATAGAAGGTTTTGAACACAAGGATAGTGTCCGGCTCTGCAAAACAAGTTCCATAAACAACCGTAGAGAGAATAACTTTTTGCACAGATTTGTGACGTATTCAGCGGCGTGACATCACACCACGGCCGAGCCTTTATACGAATCGTTTTCTTGTTCCACCTCAGCTCGTTCAGCGGCGGTTTCCTTAGCACATCTTATCAAAGTGTAGATCGTGCCCCTTATTCCGGATTCTCATCAATACGGACGTGGGTAACCCAACCGCGCCATTGATTGCGCGCTTGGGAGATAAGCGAGTTTTATCAGGGCTAGTGGGGACGCATAGCCGTCCGTCCATATAAGGGGATAAGGATCCACCTTTTCACCTACGCCTTCCTCCTCCCTGGTTCATCCATTTCCGCGCACTCGAGCTCCAGCGCCCAAGTCCGCACATTCCGCCTCAACCTTCTCCAACCATTTCCGGAGCGGGAGGCAGGTGGATGGCTTCCTCCGTCACGGAGGGGCACATCACAAGACTGCGGGAGGCCGGATACTTGTCCAGTGACATCGCGTGTCGGCTACCCGACAAGAGGCAGCTCATCCCCACCCCCAGGCCCCATGAGAGGGTGGTGTTCCTCACCCACTTCCTCCGCGGACTAGGTTTTCCACTTCACCCATTTGTCCGGGGGCTCATGTTCTACTATGGCCTAGATTTCCACAATCTGGCCCCAAACTTCATCCTCAATATCTCGACGTTTATCGTCGTGTGCGAGGCCTTCCTCTGCATCCAACCCCACTTCGGTTTATGGTTGAAGACCTTTAGCGTCAAGCCGAAGATAGTGAGCGGCCGACTGGCGGAGTGCGGAGGCGCTATGGTGGGCAGGATGCCCAATGTCCTTTGGCTTGAGGGCTCCTTTGTGGAGACAATAAAGGGGTGGCAATCGGGGTGGTTCTACATCACCGAGCCGCGCGACTCCAAATGGGCGGCGGCCCCCGAATTCAGATCCGGCTCCCTCACACGGCTCTCATCATGGAAAGAGACGGGCCTGAAGTGGGGTGATTCAAAAGAGCTGACCGGACTCCAAACCTGTGTCTGAAACCTGGTGGACAAGAAGCTCAAGCTTGTCCACGTAGTCCAGGTCATGCTCATCCGCTGGATTCTCCCATGCCAGCAACGGACCTTTAATTTGTGGGAGTTTGATCCGGCACAGCACCGAACCTTGAGCCGGCTCTTCGACACTATGTACGAAGATGCCTGGAAGGTGCTGTTCAAGGGCGCTGAAGCCCCCGCATCCGCTAACAAAGATCGCGGATACAGCTCGCAGCGTCAAGCCGGCGAGGTAAGTTATTTTACCCTTTACGGGACTCTTTTTTCATAGATTGACTCTATGTGGGATCTAAAACTCCCTAATCTTTGACAGGACTGGCTGAAGACGTCCGGACAGATTAACTGTCCGGCTCCTTTGCCGGAAGACCCAGCGGACGCCCGATTGACGGGGCTGCTGGCTCCGGTACCCCATGTGGTGCCGGAGAAGAAGGCCAAGAAGGAGGCCACGGGAACTCGAAGGAGCTCCCGACGCCAGGTGCTGTCAGATTCTGAAGCAGAATCTTCTCCTGAGGACGAGGAGGAGGAAAAAGAGGCCTCTCCCCCAGCGGGGGAGGAGAGGAAAAGGAAGGCCGCCCCGACTGGGGAGGCCGGACGGTCTAAGAAGGGAAGGACCCTTCCTACGGACTTCTCCACCAACGTCGACAATGACGAGGAGGAGTGGCCAACAAGGGCCAAGCCCCTGGAGAGATCGTAAGTGTCCGGATGACCATGGCTTTTGTATCATTGCATCGTGTTCTCTAATGCCGAACAATCATGCAGCCCGCCCAAAGACGAGTTCGTCGCTTCGTCGAGCGGGTCCCTGAGTTCGTCGGAGATGGAGAGTACTTCACTTCCGGCCGCTTCCTTGCCTCACGCTGCGGATGACGCCGAGGTGGTGCCCCAAAGGGGGCCTGGTCAAGAGGAGGTGGCGCAGGAGGCACCGCAAGGCAACCTCCCGGACTCCAGGCTCGTGGGGGGCAAGACCCCCAGGGGCTCTAAGCCCGACCCTCATCCGGACTCCATGCCAAAACCTTCAACGGTTCCGGAGTCCGGCAAGCGGTCCCTTCGTAAGAAGGGTAAGACGCCGGTGTCCTCCGTCCAACCGAGGCACCGGATAGCATCGAGGCGCTAACAGCGCCTCCATCGAGGAGCACCGCCTTTATTATGAGTGCGGTGATCCGGACAGTTCGATCCGCCAAGAGCGGGCTGACTGAAGCTCGCATAAGCCTTCTAACAGGCTTTGAGGTAAGTTTAGAATATGTAAAAATATTACCGCATAGACAGTAGCCCTCGATGCTTAGTTCGTGTTCGGAAAGAAAAGCCGGATGAGGATCTAAAAAGATATACGAGGAATCTAACATAATTATGTCAATATGGGAATGCAGGCTGCCTGGCTGACCTCTGCCAAGACCGACCGCAGAGGTCAATGCATTGAAGGAGAGCCTCGAACGGTCCAAGAACGAGCTCGGCCAAGCCAAGAAGCAGCTCGTGGACAAAGAAGGTAAGTAATACCTTAGTAAAGAAAATACCTTATAGAAAGGATTCGGTTGCAAAAAATGACAGGAATAACATGGGTATTGTAGGGGCCACGAACGAGGTGGCGACCCTGAAGGAAGCGGTGTCTGCGGCCGAAAGCAAAGCGGCTGCAGAGAGCACCGAGCGAGAAAAGCAGGAGGAGCGGGTGACGGAGGTGCGGCAAGAGCTCCAGGCTCTCGTGGAAAAACACGAGAGTTTGGAGCGTGACTCAAAGACTCGAGAGTCCGAGCTCGCCTCGGCTCTTGAGAGTGCCAAAGCCGCTAAGGCCGAAGCCCAAAAAGCCCTCCAAGAAATTGAATCATTAAAGAAGATAGCGGCAGGTAAGGCATTCTTTATGCAAAGCAAGAATTTAAAAGTCAATTACCTATTACTTACCCAGATTCATAGCTCTCCAGGAGCATTCGCAGATTTGCCCCGTAGTGCGTCTGATGCTGCCGCATTCTACCGCACCCAGGAGGGGAGCTCGAGGAGAAGGTATTCTGGTCTCAGTATGCTGAGGTCGGGCATCCGGTGCCCCTATGCGACTAGCTGAAACAGCTGGTCGAGCTCCACAAGGTCGCCGAACAGGCCATGAAGGGCCTTATAGTTCGGCTGTGGCCATTGGAAGCCATGCCTGGGAGCTACTTTGGGCTGGTGCGGCGGCTGGTGGACGCCTGTCCATGGATTGAAGTCATCAAGCGCTCTGTCTGCATCGAAGGTGCCCGTCAGGCCCTTGCCCGTGCCAAGGTGCATTGGGGCAAGCTGGATGGGGAGAAGCTTATGACGGACGGGCCACCGAAGGGCAAGGAGTATCGCACGCCCGAAATGTATTATGAGGGCGTTCTGAAGGGTGCTCGCCGTATAGCGGATGAGTGCTCCAAAGATGTAATTTTTGAATAGACTCGCATTTGTTATCCTGTGCGCCGAAAACTTGTTCATATGCGTTAAGCAACGCTTGTTAATTTAAAATATTACCTTCTGTGCGGCCGTTTATCAAAATTGAGAGATGGCAAGTCGTTGGCTTCAGCCCCCATGCCACGAGTGCTGGGGTGTTTGGGATAAACTTGAGCACTCTTGTTCCCATTCTTGGGTCCATCGAGGGAGGCGCTCAACGCAACGAACAAGGCAACCTGACTTATAATGCTTGAACACTCTCACTTAGCCATAGAATTCTATAATTTTAAATTTCGGCGAATCCCCTAGTATTCGGAAGACCGAGTTCGGGGCGCTATCCACGCCTTTGGCCGGACAATGCCGACTCCTCGCTCTAAGCGGCATAAGTCTTTAGGGACCCGAAAAAACCTCTCGAACAGCGACCGGCTCTTGCCCTATCATGACGGTCAGTTTTAGCTTTCTCTACTGAGGTGCTCAACCCAGCTCAACCGGGGCACAATCGCAGTGGTTCTCCCAGCGCTACCTTAGCCAATATAACGGAACGTAAGGCACCAAAACATGGGAGCCGGGCAAACCCAACTATTGACCCAAGACATGATTCGGAGCCGATGCATATAATGCTATAAGTTCGGGGTGCCGCACTTGTGAAAGTGTTCGGACTTCTGACATCATATTCTGGGGAACTTAAGCCCCTGGTGTATTGGCCGTACCAAAGTGTACGGGTGCAACATGTCATGAAATGAACATATATATAAATAAAGAAAGAAGTGCAATAATAGGCAAAAGCTATGTATTGTTTATTCAAAAAGGGACTGCAATGAAAGCAGAACGATACAAATAGTGCGATAATCAAGGGATGGGACTATTTAACATGTCCCCCTCCAGGGGTAAGGTGCGGGATGGTATGTAATACAGGTATAATGCTCGAAGTAGAGACCACCTGGACACTCGACGCGGTTTTCTGCTTCCCTGGTTGTTGCATCGTGAGTTCGGCGCGAACGCCGGACAGGGCTTCTGGAGAACAGAGTCCTGAAAGTAAGAAAAAAGAAAAAAGAAAAAGAATGACACAATCGGGAGCCCCTGGTGCGGTTGAGCCGCATTCTTGGGCGTGTCGTGGGCGTGCCCCTCCCCTTATGCCCATGGTATCTCCGGGCGTAGTTATGTACGGCTAGTACTGGCTTCGTAACCGCGCGAGGGCTGGGTTAGCCGGATTGCTCTGCGTGTTCGGATCGTGCAGCGGTCTTGTTGTAGGTTACTCCGCGCGCTTGATGGTGTCCGGTTGTTTATTGGCTGGACTGGAGAATTGCCTTAAGAGGCTGTTCTGCACTTCTGCCGCAAGGGCGGCCGTATGCTCCTCCGTTCGGAGAGAGCGTTCGGTGTTTCCATTGACCGTGATTACGCCTCGAGGGCCTGACATCTTTAGCTTGAGGTATGCGTAGTGCGGCACCACATTGAATTTTTCGAATGCTGCTCGTCCGAGCAGTGCGTGATAGCCGCTGCGGAACGGGACTATGTCGAAGATTAACTCTTCGCTTCGGAAGTTATCCGAGGATCCGAAGACCACTTCGAGTGTAACCGAGCCTGTACAATTGGCCTCTACACCTGGTATGACGCCTTTAAAGGCCGTCTTTGTGGGTTTAATCCTTGAGGGGTCTATGCCCATTTTGCACACTGTATCCTGATAAAGCAGGTTCTGGCTGCTGCCGCCGTCCATCAGGACTCTGGTGAGGTGAAATCCGTCAATACTTGGGTCAAGAACCAATGCGGCAAAACCGCCGTGGCGGATGCTAGTGGGGTGGTCCTTCGATCGAAGGTGATCGTGCGTGCAGACCATGGGTTGAACTTGGCGATCGCTCCATCGCGATATCGCCCTTAAGCGCACGCTTCCGCTCCCTTTGGGTATGTGGGTTGCGTATATCATGTTCACCGTCCGCACTTGTGTGGGAAAGCCCTTCTGTCCTCTATTGTTCGGCGGCCGGGGCTCTTCCTCTTCATCGCTATGCAGCACCTTGTCGTTGTTTTCGGCGATTAACTTGCCTGCTTGCTTGAACACCCAACAATCCCTGTTGGTGTGGTTGGCTGGTTTTTCCTGGGTGCCATGTATCTGGCACAAGCGATCGAGTATTCGGTCCAAGTTGGACGGGCCCTGGGTATTTCTTTTGAATGGCTTCTTCCGCTGACCGGGTTTAGAGCCTCTGAATCCGGCATTTACTGCCGTATCTTCAACATTATCACCGTTAATGTGGCGTTTATGCTTGTTGCGACGCGACCTGCCATTGCTGTCCTTGGTATCCGAACTATCAGGGTGTTTGGCCAAGTTGTTGCTTCGAGTTAGCCAGCTGTCCTCTCCCGCGCAAAAGCGGGTCATGAGTGTGGTGAGGGCTGCCATGGATTTCGGCTTTTCCTGTCCTAGGTGCCGGGTGTCACACCCAATATGCGACCCTATCCAAAAGGAACTCGAAGGTCCCACCAAGGATAGACCCGCATATTGAAACGCTTTTGCAAGGTGGATATCATTACATCAACATTACATAATATATGGGGATACATACATAAGGCACAAATGCCACAAGAATACATCAACATCATATACAAGATCAACATCCGACTACGGATGAAACATAAACAGAAACTCAAACGACATCCACCTGCTTCGCCCAGGGCTGCCGACACAGGAACCTAACCCCGATCGAAGAAGAAGCAGAAGAAGAACTCAAGACAGGCAAGCATCGCTCTCGCGTCATGATCATCGCAAACCTGTACCTGCAACTGGTGGTGTAGTAATCTGTGAGCCACGAGGACTCAGCAATCCCATTACCATGGGTATCAAGACTAGCAAAGCTTAAAGGGAGAGGAAGGGGTAAAGTGGTGAGGTTGCAGCAGCGACTAAGCATATATGGTGGCTAACATACGCAAATGAGAGCGAGAAGAGAAACAAAGGAACGGTCGTCAACTAGTAATGATCAAGAAGTGATCCTGAACTCCTACCTACGTCAGGCATAACCCAAGAAACCGTGTTCTCCTCTCGATCAACCCCGAAAAGAGACACTCACGGTTACGCACACGGTTGGTGTATTTTAATTGAGATCCACTTGAGTTTTCTACAACCGACATTAACAAATTCCCATCTGCCACATAACCGCTGGCACGGCTTTCGAAAGTTCAAACCCTGCAGGGTGTCCCAACTTAGCCCATGATAAGCTCTCGCGATCAACGAAGAATAGACCTTCTCCCGGAAGCCGATCAGTCTCGGAATCCGGCTACAAGACATTTCACAGCAATAAAACAAGACCAGCAAAGCCGCCCGATGCGCCGACAATCCCGATAGGAGCTGCACATATCTCGTTCTCGAGGCAACACGGATGAGACATCCTACGAGTAAAACCAAACCTCGAGTTGCCACGAGGGGCCCCGCAGATCTACTCGGTTCGGGCCAGCACTTAGAGAAGCACCGGTCCGGGGTTAATAAAGATGACCCTCGAGAGAGCGACTCCCAAGGGAAAAGTAGGTGGTGGTGAGGCAAATGGTAAAACCAATGCTGGGCCTTGCTGGAAAAGTCTTATTCAAAGCGAACTGACAAGGGGGTCCCATAAATCACCCGACCGCGTTAGGGACGCAAAAATCCGGGAACATAATACCGATATGACGGAAACTAGGGCGGCAAGAGTGGAACAAAACACCAGGCATAAGGCCGAGCCTTCCACCCTTTACCAAGTATATAGATGCATTACTTAAATAAGATATATTGTGATATCCCAACAAGTAAACATGTTCCAACAAGGAACAACATCTCCATGTTCCAACAAGGAACAAACTTCATCTTCACCTGCAACTAACAACGCTATAAGAGGGGCTGAGCAAAGCGGTAACATAGCCAAACAACGGTTTGCTAGGAAGGGTGAGAAAGGATAGAGGCTGACATGGCAATTTGGGATGGCTTGAGCAGCAAGTGATAGGTAGCGCAGCATAGCGATAGAACGAAGCAACTAGCATAGCAATGATAGTAGTGAGATCCAGGGTAGCGGTCATCTTGCCTGAAATCCCGCAAGGAAGAAGAACGAGTCCATGAAGAAGATGAACGAGTCCATGAAGAAGATGAACGAGTCCATGAAGAAGATGAACGGATCCATGAAGAAGAAGAACGGATGAAACCGAACCAAGCGTAGACGAACGAATCCTCACGATCGCAACGAAACGGGAACTAACAAGAAGAAGCACACAACATAGTAAACACCCCACACATGAACAAGACATGATGCACAACAAGCATGATGCATAACAAAGCTACATGAAGCTACTCATGGCAAGGGATGATGCAAACAAGAGCAACACATCAAAGCAAGTTTAAATGAGGCCGGGAACAACATATAACAATTCCGGTAAGTCCTCATATGCAAATTTCGAAATTGGTCCAGATCTGGATAAACCTTAAGTTGAAGTTGTTAAACAACAATTTAAAATGCACCACGATGATCTACATGAAATTCTAGTCAAGTTACATATAAAGTTCATTAGATTCGGAGCTACGGCCTAGAAGATATGAGCAAAACAAGTTAAGCATGGCATTGATGCAAAATGCATACAAACATCAAGCAAAACACCTCAAAACAAGGATGCAACATGATAATATGAAACTACATGCAAAATCAAGCAAGTTTCATATAGAGCACACTCAAAACGGAGCAACGGTTCAACACATACACCCTATACAAGTTTAAAGGACAAGCTGTCCAAAACAGCAACTAGGCATATGGCAAGCATCAAAACAATATGCTACAGCACCTCAATATGAAAACAAAAGGCATGGGCATGATGTACAGGTAATGCATTACAAAACATGAGAACTGAGCTACCTCCAGAAACAACTAGAACATGCTCAAAATGACATGGCAAGATTGCAACTATTAACAGTTTCAGGCATTGGCAGAAATAACATCAGGTTGCAATGTTTAGAGCTATGAAACAACATGTTACAGGAACTTATCATGGCAAAAAAAGGCATGGCATGAATCTACTCAAAGCATATAACAAAAGTCCTTTAGTGACCATGAGCCAAAAAGGATCAGAAAATATAGTAACACCCATGTCAATATCGAAAGTCTCGTTAACAGATTCAGCAACATGGCATGTCAAAAACTGATAACAAGTAGGCATGATTACAAGCTCAATGCACTCACTACAGAGCCTTAAATAATAAACTAAGCATACATACATCAAGAAGACATGACATAGAAGACATACATGACAAGAACAATAACATAGCATAAATGGGTCAACCACAACAAGCTTGGAAAAATTGAATAACATGTAAACAATCTGCCAGGAAACATTTGATAGCAAAAGTAGAGCTCGATTGACTCAAGCTAAACTACTCCACAATTGCAGACAAGGGCATGGATGGATAGAGCATGACATGCTTTACAAAACACCCTTACTGAAGTATCTCAAAATATGCATAGATCTCTTGCTATCATCAAGTTAACATGGCATCAAAATCAGCTAAAACAGGGCTGAAATCAGCAACAACAAGACACCTAGTTTGCATGCTTGTGCTAGTCACCACATAAATCACAAAAATACATAGCAAGCACCACTGGAAAGAGGACATGGCATATTACAAAACACATGTAGGACTCAAGTCCATAGGATGCACACATCAATCATGGCAAAAATAACAAAAGTGCAAGTTCTGATAAAAATCAGAAACTAACATCACATAGCACTCTTCCAACAGCATTTCGGGCATCAAGCTGAGCTCAAATGAAAATGATGCAATGAGATGAAATGATCTACTCTTCGAGACGAACATTTTTACATATTATACGCGCAAAACAGAGCTACGATGACAGAGATACGATGCAATGAAAATGCATGAATATAACAAAATCACAGGACTTAGACGATTTGAGGTCAACCTTAGGGTTCCGAACTGGATCGGGAGGGGTTCGGCGGCGGGCGGGCTCGGGCCGCCGGAGAGGAGGGAGAAGGCCGGAGACGGGCGGCGGGCGGCTGATCCGGCCGGGCGGCGGGCGCTGAGGCCGGTCGCCGGAGAACGGCGACGCGGCGCAGGCCGCCGGAGGCCGAAGCGAGGGACGCGGGCGCGGGAGCGGCCGGCTGGCCGGCGGCGCGCGGGCGGCGCCGCATGGCGGCGCGCGCGCGGGCGGGGAGGCGGCACGGCGGCCGGCACGGCGGGCGGGCGCGATCGCCGGCCGGGCGAGGGCGGCGCAGGCCGGGCCGGGACGGGCGGCGCCGGTGGCGCAGCCGGGCGGCGCGGGCACGGGCGGTGGCGGGCGGCTCAGCTGGGCCCGGGCGGGCCTGCCCTGGCCCCGCATGGCCGGGCGGGGTGGTGGCTGGCGGCAGAGGCCACGTGGCGGCCAGGGAGTGGTGCGGACGCTGGCGGCGCTGGTGTGTCCGGGCGCGCGGACATGTCCACGGGCGAGAGGAAGAGTAGACTAGGGTTTCATCCGCGAAATTTTCGGGGGAGACACAAATTTATAGGTAGAGGGAGCTAGGAGAGTCCAAATGAGGTGTGGTTTTCGCCCACGCGATCGTGATCGAACGACCGAGAGCATGGAAGGGAGTTTGGTGGGTTTTGGGCAACTTAGAAAGGGGTGTTGGGCTGCAAACAAAAGAGGCTTTTGTGGTTACCCTGTTAACTGTTGGAGTACCAAACGACCTCCAAATGATCCGAAACTTGACAGCGGTTCACGGTGCTATACCAAGGCCGCTTGACAAACCTCGGGGCATTCCGAGAACGTTTGACACCCGGACATGAAAAGAGGTAAAAGGGAGCGCCGGGAGACATAGGAGTGCCGGATTGGAAAACGGACAACGGGGAAAAAGCTCGGATGCATGAGACGAACACGTATGCAAAATGAAATGCGCATGCTGACATGATATGAAATGCAAATGATGACATGGCAAAGAGAGACACGCAAGCACATGACATGGCAACGACGGCGAATAACTGACGGACACCTGGCGCATCGAATCCGGGGCGTTACAACACTCCTCCACTAACAAGAGATCTCGTCCCGAGATCTTAGGACCGAGGCGGAAGCGAAAAAGGACGAGGTGAAACGAGAACTCAAGAGGAGAAGCAAAAGAAACAAGAGCACTCAAGAAGAAGAGAGGAACGACGAGAATGACGAGAATCAAAAGCTCACGGAATCAAATAGACTATGAAACAACTTCGGTTAGAACGAGATAAGAAAAACGAATAAGACTGAAAGGATTTAGGTAGCACTCCGGCTGAACATGGAAAGACTAGAACATGAGCTTGAGAGGATGGAATGATACTTGATGAAGACATGACACAGAATCTCCGGAAAGAATTGAAAGAGAATTGAATGAAAAGAATTTAGAATGACTGAATGGAGTTGTTGAGAAAATCAACAACGAAAGAATAAGCTTGATGTGGACTTACGGAAAACATCTCAAAATTATGAGCTGATCGCCGACCACAAGTGGAAAAGATTAAATAGCTGAGAAGAACGAAGAAATGCAAAACTCCACTTCAAAAGAAATACGGAGAATTAATTGCACTTCGAGATGCAAGAAGAAGGATTTTAACACCACCAAAAGAATCTTGATGAACACTTGAAGAATGAATTAAATCATGAAGAACCACCGTGAAGAACTCCGGTAACAAAAGGTGACGAGATAGAATAAAGGATGAAAGAATAAATGAGCCTTGCGATGATTTAGATGGAGGATCCGACGAAATGGTCGAGGAAATAATTGAACTCCGGAAAAGAAAAGATGAAAACACTTGGAACTAGAATTTATTCCTCAAGAACAATCTCCGAAGGAAGGGATTAATCACTTGGATGAAATAAGAATAAGATTTATTGTATGCTTATCCTTCATCAAATTAAATTGATGACAAGCAATGGATTTTGCATAATACTTATTCTCGTTGAAAAAGGATTAAGGGGAAACATCGCACAAAACTTGAGAAAGTCTTCATGAACCACCGGTAGGATTGGAGAGAACGAATGGATTAATATGATAAACAAAGAAAAAGAATCTTGAACGAACCACCGTAAGAATTCAAAATTGACTGATGAAAGAGAATGAATCACCGGGAAGAATAAGAAAAACAAATATGCTCGAGGGGATTTAGATGCAAAAGAACAAAGAGATCATGAGCTGATTAAAGAACACTTGAACGAAGCTCCGGGATAAATAGAGAACGATAACTGGAATGATGGCCTCCGGTGAAAAGAAATAGAAATCAACTTCTGAAATACTCCGGATGGATGAAAAGAATTGCACAAGTGGAAACAATTAGATAGGATAACATCGAGCTAGCACCATGAACCTCCGGGAGAACGGACAAGATTTAAGAGAAAAATCTACGACGGTCTTCAAAGACGACGATAAACATCACCAAAATTAATGAGATACTCCGGAAGAAAGAAAAACAGAGAGGTTGAGCCAACAATGAAAATGATTTGAAATCGATCTTGGAGATGGCATCTGACTGATGAAATTCATACTTACATCACACTTTGAAAAGAATTAGAGAATAACTCCGGGGAAAATAGAAGAGTCAGGTAAGATCCTGGGAAAAGACCTGTGGGTTAGGGCCCACTAAAAGAAAACACCGTTGGAAAGGGATGTTGAATAGATAGATGAATCACCGGAACAATTGAGATATTAGAATGAGGTGACAACCTCGAATTAATTCGAACCCAGACGAATCTCTTGAGATGTCTTGAGGACTCCGGAAGAATAAACTGGCAAGAGGAGAACGAGCAGCAAAAACACTTCGAGGAAAAGAATATGATCGACAGCGAAAAACTTGAATTGAATCCACCGGAAAAGAAAGAGATGAAGAATGTCAAACGAGACGAGAATTCACCGGTTGAAATGATTGAGGGAACACTGAAGAGGCTCCACACAAATGAAATAGATGGTCGAAAGAGACTCAAACTCCGGGAATAATAGGGTGGGAGGGCAGGAAAAAAACAAAGGCAACTCGGGAGGGGAAACGACGAACAACTTGAAGAGAAAACACCAGTTGAAATCAATGAGGAAAGAAAGCAAAGACTTCACACGAGTAGGATGGATACTCGATTACGGACTCCGGTTCCGAGAAGAAGAACAGGGAGGGCGGGTGAGAAAAACAAAGACAACTTCGGACAAGGAAAACAACGACGTTGGAGGAAGAACTGAGGATTGAACTCAAAGATGAAGATGGCCGAGTCAACTTGACGAGAAATGCACCGGACAAAAGAGCTGAGGAACAACTATCGGAAAACCAACTGCGTGATCCTAAAGAAAAATTTTGAAGGGGAAGAGGAGTAATTCAAAACACCTACGTCAAGATTCCTCACCGAGCGCATTTAAGGGCTGAGGAGTAAAAGAATTCCTACTCTCGATATAACTAGACTCAAAATAGTTTTTTCTAGACTCAACAACGGCCAAACTACACGATCAATCAAGGGGCTCTAAGGTCGGTCGAGGCTCGATACCAACCTTATCACGCCCAATATGCGACCCTATCCAAAAGGAACTCAAGGTCCCACCAAGGATAGACCCATATTGAAACGCTTTTGCAAGGTGGATATCATTACATCAACATTACATAATATATGGGGATACATACATAAGGCACAAATGCCACAAGAATACATCAACATCATATACAAGATCAACATCCGACTACGGATGAAACATAAACAAAACTCAAACGACATCCACCTCTGCTCGCCCAGGCTGCCGACACGAACCTAACCCCGATCAAGAAGAAGCGAAGAAGAACTCAAGACAGGCAAGCATCGCTCTCGCGTCATGATCATCGCAAACCTGTACCTGCAACTGGTGGTGTAGTAATCTGTGAGCCACGAGGACTCAGCAATCCCATTACCATGGGTATCAAGACTAGCAAAGCTTAAAGGGAGAGGAAGGGGTAAAGTGGTGAGGTTGCAGCAGCGACTAAGCATATATGGTGGCTAACATACGCAAATGAGAGCGAGAAGAGAAACAAAGGAACGGTCGTCAACTAGTAATGATCAAGAAGTGATCCTGAACTCCTACCTACGTCAGGCATAACCCAAGAAACCGTGTTCTCCTCTCGATCAACCCCGAAAAGAGACACTCACGGTTACGCACACGGTTGGTGTATTTCAATTGAGATCCACTTCGAGTTTTCTACAACCGGACATTAACAAATTCCCATCTGCCACATAACCGCGGGCACGGCTTTCGAAAGTTCAAACCCTGCAGGGGTGTCCCAACTTAGCCCATGATAAGCTCTCGCGATCAACGAAGGAATAGACCTTCTCCCCGGGAAGCCGATCAGTCTCGGAATCCCGGCTACAAGACATTTCACAGCAATAAAACAAGACCAGCAAAGCCGCCCGATGCGCCGACAATCCCGATAGGAGCTGCACATATCTCGTTCTCAGGGCAACACCGGATGAGACATCCTACGAGTAAAACCAAACCTCGAGTTGCCACGAGGGGGCCCCGCAGTCTACTCGGTTCGGGCCAGCACTTAGAGAAGCACTGGTCCGGGGGTTAAATAAAGATGACCCTCGAGAGAGCGACTCCCAAGGGAAAAGTAGGTGGTGGTGAGGCAAATGGTAAAACCAATGTTGGGCCTTGCTGGAAAAGTCTTATTCAAAGCGAACTGTCAAGGGGGTCCCATAAATCACCCGACCGCGTTAGGGACGCAAAATCCGGGAACATAATACCGATATGACGGAAACTAGGGCGGCAAGAGTGGAACAAAACACCAGGCATAAGGCCGAGCCTTCCACCCTTTACCAAGTATATAGATGCATTACTTAAATAAGATATATTGTGATATCCCAACAAGTAAACATGTTCCAACAAGGAACAACATCTCCATGTTCCAACAAGGAACAAACTTCATCTTCACCTGCAACTAACAACGCTATAAGAGGGGCTGAGCAAAGCGGTAACATAGCCAAACAACGGTTTGCTAGGAAGGGTGAGAAAGGATAGAGGCTGACATGGCAATTTGGGATGGCTTGAGCAGCAAGTGATAGGTAGCGCAGCATAGCGATAGAACGAAGCAACTAGCATAGCAATGATAGTAGTGAGATCCAGGGTAGCGGTCATCTTGCCTGAAATCCCGCAAGGAAGAAGAACGAGTCCATGAAGAAGATGAACGAGTCCATGAAGAAGATGAACGAGTCCATGAAGAAGATGAACGGATCCATGAAGAAGAAGAACGGATGAAACCGAACCAAGCGTGAGCGAACGAATCCTCACGATCGCAACAAACGGAACTAACAAGAAGAAGCACACAACATAGTAAACACCCCACACATGAACAAGACATGATGCACAACAAGCATGATGCATAACAAAGCTACATGAAGCTACTCATGGCAAGGGATGATGCAAACAAGAGCAACACATCAAAGCAAGTTTAAATGAGGCCGGGAACAACATATAACAATTCCGGTAAGTCCTCATATGCAAATTTCGAAATTGGTCCAGATCTGGATAAACCTTAAGTTGAAGTTGTTAAACAGCAATTTAAAATGCACCACGATGATCTACACGAAATTCTAGTCAAGTTACATATAAAGTTCATTAGATTCGGAGCTACGGCCTAGAAGATATGAGCAAAACAAGTTAAGCATGGCATTGATGCAAAATGCATACAAACATCAAGAAAAACACCTCAAAACAAGGATGCAACATGATAATATGAAACTACATGCAAAATCAAGCAAGTTTCATATAGAGCACACTCAAAACGGAGCAACGGTTCAACACATACACCCTATACAAGTTTAAAGGACAAGCTGTCCAAAACAGCAACTAGGCATATGGCAAGCACCAAAACAATATGCTACAGCACCTCAATATGAAAACAAAAGGCATGGGCATGATGTACAGGTAATGCATTACAAAACATGAGAACTGAGCTACCTCCAGAAACAACTAGAACATGCTCAAAATGACATGGCAAGATTGCAACTATTAACAGTTTCAGGCATTGGCAGAAATAACATCAGGTTGCAATGTTTAGAGCTATGAAACAACATGTTACAGGAACTTATCATGGCAAACAAAGGCATGGCATGAATCTACTCAAAGAATATAACAAAAGTCCTTTAGTGACCATGAGCCAAAAAGGATCAGAAAATATAGTAACACCCATGTCAATATCGAAAGTCTCGTTAACAGATTCAGCAACATGGCATGTCAAAAACTGATAACAAGTAGGCATGATTACAAGCTCAATGCACTCACTACTGAGCCTTAAATGATAAACTAAGCATACATACATCAAGAAGACATGACATAGAAGACATACATGGCAAGAACAATAACATAGCATAAATGGGTCAACCACAACAAGCTTGGCAAAATTGAATAACATGTAAACAATCTGCCAGGAAACATTTGATAGCAAAAGTAGAGCTCGATTGACTCAAGCTAAACTACTCCACAATTGCAGACAAGGGCATGGATGGATAGAGCATGACATGCTTTACAAAACACCCTTACTGAAGTATCTCAAAATATGCATAGATCTCTTGGTATCATCAAGTTAACATGGCATCAAAATCAGCTAAAACAGGGCTGAAATCAGCAACAACAAGACACCTAGTTTGCATGCTTGTGCTAGTCACCACATAAATCACAAAAATACATAGCAAGCACCACTGGAAAGAGGACATGGCATATTACAAAACACATGTAGGACTCAAGTCCATAGGATGCACACATCAATCATGGCAAAAATAACAAAAGTGCAAGTTCTGATAAAAATCAGAAACTAACATCACATAGCACTCTTCCAACAGCATTTCGGGCATCAAGATGAGCTCAAATGAAAATGATGCAATGAGATGAAATGATCTACTCTTCGAGACGAACATTTTGACATATTATACGCGCAAAACGGAGCTACGATGACAGAGATACGATGCAATGAAAAATGCATGAATATAACAAAATCCTGGGACTTGGACGATTTGAGGTCAACCTTAGGGTTCCAGAACTGGATCGGGGAGCGGTTCGAGGCGGGGCCGGGCTCGGGCCGCCGGAGAGGAGGGAGAAGGCCGGAGACGGGGCGGCGGGCGGCTGATCCGGCCGGCGGCGGGGGCGCTCGAGGCCGGTCGCCGGAGAACGGCGACGACGGCATTGCCGAGGCCGAGCGCTGGACGCGGCGCGGCAGCGGCCGGCCTGGCGGCGGCGGCGGGCGGCGCCATGCGCGGGCGCGGGCGCCGGCGGGGCGGCACGGCGGTGGGGCACGGGCGGGCGGCGCGATCGCCGGCCGGCGAGGGGCGGCGCAGGCCGGGGCGGGACGGGCGGCGCGGCGGCGGCCGAGGCGCAGGCACGGGCGGTGGGCGGCGCGTGCGGGCCCCGGGCTGCCTGGCCCTGGCCCCGCTGGTCGGCGGCGGCTGGCGGCGGAGGCCACGTGGCGGCCAGGGAGTGGTGCGGACGCGGCGGCGCGGTGTGTCCGGCGGGCGCGGACATGTCCGCCGGGCGAGAGGAAGAGTAGACTAGGGTTTCATCCGCGAAATTTTCGGGGGAGACACAAATTTATAGGTAGAGGGAGCTAGGAGAGTCCAAATGAGGTGCGGTTTTCGCCCACGCGATCGTGATCGAACGGCCGAGAGCATGGAAGGGAGTTTGGTGGGTTTTGGGCAACTTAGAAAGGGGTGTTGGGCTGCAAACAAAAGAGGCTTTTGCGGTTACCCGGTTAACCGTTGGAGTACCAAACGACCTCCAAATGATCCGAAACTTGACAGCGGTTCTACGGTGCTATACCAAGGCCGCTTGACAAACCTCGGGCATTCCGAGAACGTTGACACCGGACATGAAAAGAGGTAAAAGGGGCGCCGGAGACATAGGAGTGCGGATTGGAAAAGCGGACAACGGGAAAAAGCTCGGATGCATGAGACGAACACGTATGCAAAATGAAATGCGCATGCTGACATGATATGAAATGCAAATGATGACATGGCAAAGAGAGACACGCAAGCACATGACATGGCAACGACGGCGAATAACTGACGGACACCTGGCGCATCGAATCCGGGGCGTTACACCGGGCAAGCCACTCGTCGCGGATGTTATGTTTGAAGGCTGCACGGGCCTCTGCATCCGGACAGTCAACGATTTGATTTTTCTTTGTTAGGAACCGTGTCCAGAATTGTCTGGCCGATTCCTCTGGCTGCTGAATTATATGGCTAAGGTCATCGGCGTCTGGTGGTCGCACATATGTGCCCTGGAAGTTATCAAGGAATGCGGCTTCCAGGTCCTCCCAAGAACCAATTGATTCTGCTGGCAAGCTGTTAAGCCAATGCCGAGCTGGTCCTTTAAGCCTGAGGGGGAGGTATTTGATGGCGTGTAGATCATCACCGCGGGCCATGTGGATATGGAGGAGATAGTCCTCGATCCAAACCGCAGGATCTGTTGTGCCATCGTATGATTCGATGTTTACGGGTTTGAAGCCCTCAGGGATTTGATGATCCATTACTTCATCTGTGAAGCATAGTGGGTGTGCGGCGCCTCTGTATTGGGCTATATCACGACGTAGCTCATATGAGCTTTGTCTACTGTGTTTGGCCCGGCCGGGTTTACTGTGTCCGGCGTGACGGTTATCATCACGTGTCGTGGGGCGCCCACGTGATCCGTAGAACGATCTTGTATGTTTTGCCTTATCCTCCAATATATCTCGCAAGTCCGGCGCGTTTTCCCTTGCCTTGGAACTTTTTGAGCGGCGTCGGGGCGTGGCTTGAGCGGAGGGCCGAGAGGCTTCTCTGTCGCGGCTACGGGGTGGCCGGTCTGCCATGTCATGCACTGGTGACTTGGGTGCTTCCTCCTCTAACCGAGGCAACGGCCTGCGTTTGGGGTAGCTTTTGGAGGGGCGTTCGAGTTCATACTCTTCGGCTGCAAGGACTTCAGTCCATCTGTCAGCCAGCAGGTCTTGGTCAGCTCTAAGTTGTTGCTGCTTTTTCTTGAGGCTGCTTGTCGTGGCCATAAGCCTGCGTTTGAAACGCTCCTGTTCGGCGGGATCCAAAGGCACGACAAATTCGTCGTCCTCGACGCTTGCCTCATCTTCGGAGGGAGGCGCATAATTATCGTCCTCGACCTCTCTTTCTGCCGCACTGTCTTGCGGACTTGCTTCTCCCTCCTCCTGCGCTGAGTTCTGCTTTGAGGGGTTGTCTTCGCACCGTCCGGTGTTATTATCTCCGTGCTGTAATCACCGCTTTTGCTGTGGCGGGATTTAGAGCGGCGCCACCGACGCCGGCGCGCTCGTTGCTTCTTGGAGGGGTCATCCTCCGTTGTTCCATCGCTGTTCCCATCTTTTGGGATGTCCACCATGTATATGTCGTATGACGAGGTGGCCTTCCAATGCCCTATAGGCGCTGGGTCTTGGTCGTTTCCGGCGTCGTCATCCATACCGTCAATGTCTTCGAAGTCGAAGTCGAGCATGTCGGTTAAATCATCGACAGTGGCTACAAAGTGGGTGGTGGGTGGGCGTTGAATTTCTTCGTCGTCCGCATCCCAACTTTCCTGTCCGTAGTCCGGCCAGGGCTCTCCGAATAAAGAGAGAGAATTTAGTGAATTCAGGATGTCGCCAAAGGGCGAGTGCTGAAAGATGTCCGCGGCAATGAACTCCATGACCGGCGCCCAATCGGATTCGATTGGCAGGGGCGCGGAGGGTTCGGAGTCCGGAGAGGAGTCCGGCACCCTGGAGTCAAGGTCTTCGCAAAGGACAGGGATGGAGTTCGGCTCAATCGCCGTAGAGATTGTAGCCCCGAGGCGGTGTCCAACCACTCGCCCTCGATCGAGAATCCGGCTCGGATTGAGGGTCGGAGCGGATCTTTGGTGCGGCCTCCGTGGCACCGCTCGGCGGCAGAGCTAGATCATACCCATCGAGACAAGTCGGCACGCTCGGCTGCGCTCGAATCCATCGAAGATCAAGTCTCCGCGACATCGGCCGATAGTTCAAACTTCCAAATCTGACTGATGGCGTGGCGTAGCTTCGATCTGCTCCGGATGGCCAGCTTAATTGCCCGCAGCAAAAGCCGCCGAATCTGAAGATCTGTCCGGGAGAAAAGTCTCACCTGGACCGCATCGTTGTTGATGATCGAAGGAGCCATCGGGCCTATCGGTGACGACACAGAGGAACTCTCAATGAAAGCACCAATGTCGGTGTCAAAACCGGCGGATCTCGGGTAGGGGGTCCCGAACTGTGCGTCTAGGCAGATGGTAACAGGAGACAAGGGACACGATGTTTTTACCCAGGTTCGGGCCCTCTTGATGGAGGTAATACCCTACTCCTGCTTGATTAATATTTATGATATGGGTAGTACAAGAGTGGATCTACCACGAGATCAGAGAGGCTAAACCCTAGAAGCTAGCCTATGGTATGATTGTTGTTGTGGCCTATGGACTAAAACCCTTCGGTTTATATAGACACCGAATAGGGTTAGGGTTACACAGAGTCGGTTACAATGGAAGGAGATCTACATATCCGTATCGCCAAGCTTGCCTTCCACGCCAAGGAAAGTCCCATCCGGACAAGGGACGAAGTCTTCAATCTTGTATCTTCATAGTCTAGGAGTCCGGCCGAAGATAGTTCGGCTATCTGGACACCCCCTAGTCCAGGACTCCCTCACCCATCCATATCTTCTTCCAAGAGATCTTTAACCATAGCAATACTAGGTTCAACTTTAATTTGCTCATCAGGTTTAGGTGTTCTAACATAGCTTTTGTTAACCACAGTTGAAACTTTAGCATGTTCCTTTATCCTAACAGGGAAAGGTGGTTTCTCAATATAAGCAGAAGGAACAACTGGATCAACATTATAAATTATAGTTTCTTCTTTAACTGGTACTGGTTCTTTAATTTTTTCTTTAATAGGTGGGTGATATTTAAACCGCTTCTCCTTAGGGAGTTCAACATCAGTAGCAAATGATTCACAAAAGGAGGCTACTATCTCAGAGTCAAGTCCTTATTTAGTGCTAAACCTTTGAAAAACATCGGTATCCATAAAAGATTTAACACAATCATACTTAAGTTTTATACATGACTCTTTACCTTTGTCGAGTTCCCAATCTTCAGAGTTGCGTTTAATTCTTTCCAAAAGATCCCACCGGAATTCAGTAGTCATCTTCATAAATGAACCAGCACAAGAAGTATCAAGCATGGTTTGATCATTACGAGAAAGTTGAGTATAACAATTCTGGATAATAATTTCTCTTGAGAGATCATGATTGGGGCATGAATATAACATTGACTTAAGCCTCCCCCAAGCTAGAGCGATACGTTCTCCTTCACGAGGCCAAAATTATATATATATATATATATATATATATATATATATATATATATATATATATATATATATATATATATATATATATATATATATATATTCGATCACGATGAACTAGATGCATATGATAATTTGTTTGGTGGAATTCAAATTTCAAACGATTCCAATTCCATGATCAAATATCATCACATAGCCTATACCATGCCAATGATTTTCCCTTCAAAGATAAAGGGAAAACCATTTTCATCACTTCATCCCTGGGTAAGCCTGCAAGCTTAAACAATCCACAAATTTGTTCCACATATATCAAGTGCATATCAGGATGTTCGGTTACATCTCCTACATAAGGATTAGCTAGCAGTTTTTCTATCATACCCGAAGGAATTTCATATTCAATATTTTTAGTAGGATGCAGTAGGTTGAGGGGTAGCTAATTGTGGTTCCGGACGAGGTGAATATACCCCGAACAAACCCCTCAAAGGATTGTTTTCCATAGTAACAAGTGACAACAAATTTCAGCACTCTATATAAATGTTTCCTTACCAAATTCCACTTACCAAAGGCGCTTCACTCCGCTGCAACAGCGCCAGAAAATAGCCTTGATGACCTACAAGTATAGGGGATCAATTTTAGCTCTTTTTATAAGTAAGAGTGTCGAACCCAACGAGGAGCAGAAGGAAATGACAAGTAGTTTTCAGTAAGGTAATGTATGCAAGTGTTGAAATTGTAAGTAGCAGAGTAGTTTGATAGCCAGCTAATTTGCAACGAGCAAGTAACGGTAGTAGTAACAAAAATGCAGCAAGGTATCCCAATCCTTTTGAGGCAAAGGATAGGACAAAATGGCCTCTTATGATAAGCACAACATTCTTGAGGGTACACGGGAATTTCATCTAGTCACTTTCATCATGTTGGTTTGATTTGTGTTCGCTACTTTGATAATTTGATATGTTTGTGGACCGGTGCTTAGGTGCTGTTCTTACTTGAACAAACCTCCTACTTATGATTAACCCACCCGCAAGCATCCGCAACTACGAGAAAAGTATTAAGAATAAATTCTAACCATAGCATTAAACTTTTGGATCCAATCGGTCCCTTACGAAATAGCGCATAAACCGGGATTTAAGCTTCTGTCACTCTCGCAACCCACCATCTAATTGCTACTCCACAATGCATTCCCTTAGGCCCAAATATGGTGAAGTGTCATGTAGTCGACGTTCACATGACACCACTAAGGGAATAACAACATACATACTATCAAAATATATAACACATATCAAGTTCACATGATTACTTGCAACATAATTTCTCCCGTGACCTCAAGAACAAAAGTAACTACTCACAAATGATAAACATGTTCATGATCATAGGAGTATTAAATAGCATAATGGATCTGAACATGTAATATTCGACCAAATAAACCATATAGTAATCAACTACAAGATGTAATCAACACTACTAGTCACCCACAAGCACCAATCTATAGTTCCGGTAACAAGATTGAACACAAGAGATGAACTAGGGTTTGAGAGGAGATGGTGCTGTTGAAGATGTTGATGGAGATTGCCCTCCCCAAGATGGGAGATTTGTTGGTGATGATGATGACGATGATTTCCCCCTCCGGGAGGGAAGTTCCCCCGGAAGAATCACTCCGCCAGAAGGCAAAAGTGCTCCTGCCCAAGTTCCGCCTCGAGACGGCGGTGCTCCGTCCCAAGAGTCTCCTCCTTATTTTTTCTAGGTCAAAATGACTTATATACCAGAAGATGGGCACCGTATGTGGGCCAAGGAGGCCACAACCCACCAGGGCGCGCCTGGGGGGCCTGGCTGTAGGATCAAAAGTATGTCTAGAGGGGGGGGGGGTGATTAGACTACTTGACCAAATAAAAACTTATCCTTTTCCCAGTTTTAGTCTTTGGCAGATTTTAGCTAACTTAGCACAAGTCAAGCAATCTTAACACAATTCAAGCAAGCATGCGAAGAGTATATGAGCAGCGGAAAGTAAAGCATGCAACTTGCAAGAATGTAAAGGGAAGGGTTTGGAGAATTCAAACGCAATTGGAGACACGGATGTTTTTGTCGTGGTTCCGATAGGTGGTGCTATCGTACATCCAACTTGGATTCCTTGACGGAGTCGGTACCTTCATGCATATCAATCAAACTATCCCAAATTTCCTTTGCATTCTCAAGACGTCTGATTTTGTTGAATTCTTCGGGGCACAATCCGTTGAAGAGGATATCACAAGCTTGAGTGTTGTATTGCAGCATCTTCAACTCTTCCGTGGTAGCTTCATGGTTCGGTTCTCTCCCATCAGAGAATTCACCTTGCAAGTCAATACACACAATAGCCCAAACGGCGGGGTTATGTCAAAGGATATGCAATTTCATCTTATGCTTCCAACTAGCAAAATTAGTACCATCAAAGTAAGGACCTCTACGGTGATAATTTCCCTCGCTAGACGCCATACTCTCCAAGGTTGTGAAACCAAGGCTATGACTACCAAAAGCTATGGAAACCAAAGCAAATGGAGACCAAAGCTCTGATACCACTTGTAGGATCGAAAGTATGTCTAGAGGGGGGGGGGTGATTAGACTACTTGACCAAATAAAAACTTATCCTTTTCCCAATTTTAGTCTTTGGCAGATTTTAGCTAACTTAGCACAAGTCAAGCAATCTTAACACAATTCAAGCAAGCATGCAAAGAGTATATGAGCAGCGGAAAGTAAAGCATGCAACTTGCAAGAATGTAAAGGGAAGGGTTTGGAGATTTCAAACACAATTGGAGACACAGATGTTTTTGTCATGGTTCCGATAGGTGGTGCTATCGTACATCCACGTTGATGGAGACTTCAACCCACGAAGGGTAACGGTTGCACGAGTCCACGGAGGGCTCCACCCACGAAGGGTTCACGAAGAAGCAACCTTGTCTATCCCACCATGGCCGTCGTTCACGAAGGACTTGCCTCACTAGCGGTAGATCTTCACGAAGTAGGCGATCTCCTTGCCCTTACAAACTCCTTGGTTCAACTCCACAATCTTGTCGGAGGCTCCCAAGTGACACCTAGCCAATCTAGGAGACACCACTCTCCAAGATGTAACAAATGGTGTGTTGATGATGAACTCCTTGCTCTTGTGCTTCAAATAATAGTCTCCCCAACACTCAACTCTCTCTCACAGGATTTGGATTTGCTGGAAAGAAGATTTGAGTGGAAAGCAACTTGGGGAAGGCTAGAGATCAAGATTCATATGGTAGGAATGGAATATCTTGGTCTCAACACAAGTGTAGGTGGTTCTCTCTCAGAAAATGTAGGTTGGAAGTGTAGGTTCGTTCTGATGGCTCTCTCCACGAATGAAGAGGAGGTGGAGGGGTATATAAAGCCTCCACACAAAATCTAACCGTTACACACAACTTACCAATCTCGGTGGGACCGAATTGACAAACTCGGTCGGACTAATTCAGCAAATCTAGTGACCGTTAAAATTCTCGGTGGGACCGGCATGCAACTCGGTAGGACCGATATGGTTAGTGTTAGGGCATAGCGTAATCTCGTTGAGACCGATTACACAAACTCGGTGGGACCGATTTTGGTAATAAGCTAACCAGAGAGTTGGTCAGGTAAACTCGGTGGGACCAATTCGCTCATTCCGGTGAGACCAAAATGTTACAAAAGGGAAACAAACAGTTTACATTGCAATCTCGGTGGGACCGATCGCTCATCTCGGTAGGACCGAAATGTTACGAAGGGAAATAGAGAGATTACAATCCCATCTTGGTGAGACCGATTTGCCTAGGGTTTGTGGCAGTGGCTATGACATCTGAACTCGGTGGCGCCGGATTGAAAGAATTGGTGGGGCCGAGTTAGACTTTTGGTTTAGGTCATATGTGGATGTGGGAAAGTAGTTGAGGGTTTTGGAGCATATCACTAAGCACTTTGAAGCAAGAACCTCATTAAGCAACACCTCATCCCTCCTTGATAGTATTGGCTTTTCCTATAGACTCAATGCGATCTTGGATCACTAAAATATAAAATGTAGAGTCTTGAGCTTTGAGCTTGAGCCAATCCTTTTATCCTTAGTATTTTGAGGGGTCCCCTTTTCTCATCCATGCCATGCCATTCATTGAGCTTTTCCTGAAATATTTATCTTGGAATAATGTTAGCTCAATGAGCTATATGTTGTTAGGAATTACCAAAACCACCTAGGGATAGTTGCACTTTCAATCTCCCCCTTTTTGGTAATTGATGACAACATATAGATCAAAGATTCAACAAATGATAATAAGAGTGAAAAACATTATCGCTTTGAGAAGTATGTGATAAGCAAGAGCTCCCCCTAAATTTGTGCATGGTTTAAGATTTGCTTTGGACTGCAAATGCACAAAGAGTTAGGCTCATGGGTTACTCTTCCATGTCACATACATCTTGGTGGAGCGCTCAAAATGATAACAATAGAATACATGCACTCATCACCAAGCAAAGTGAATGATCATATAGAGATAAAAGGATAATGTCATCCAACAAGCATTAATGTAGCATATGATCAAACACATGATCATCCAAGTATCACACAGACAGAAGGTATCTCAATCAAGCAAATAAAGTTCAACCACCAAAGCAAGAGAGAATAAAGTTCAAATTGGTTGCACCGAGATTGAAAACCTAGATCGACTCAGTGATCTCGGTATGACCTAAATGGGAATCGGTCAAACCGAAACGCCCAAAGAAGTTTTGTAAGTTTAAGTCTATGACGAATCAGGGACTCCAAGTGCTCCTCACACAGAGTGGTTCGAATCTGACTTTATCAAATTTTGTGATATAGCATGAATAGAGTTTGAGACAAGAAAAGCATAGGTAGCTAGAGAAGGTTCTTAGGCATTCTTGTCCATCCACTTGGCAACAGAAAAAGAAACCAATCAATCAAAACAACAAGTGGATGTCCTCGAATGAGTAAACTATGCAACCAACATGCTCACACAATAAAATGGCAAATGAAATATGTGGCGAAGCATGCACAACCAATTCTAGCATCTATCAAGCAATTGGCGATGACTAGGTCATCTAAATATGAGTATATTGACTTAGGAGTCAAATGAGAACATTTGATCATAGGTCATACTCATCGTTTAAGCTCAAGTGGGGTTACCACTTTTACATAATGCATTGTTGTGTTCACACCATTAGAGTTGCTTTAGCGCAATTCTTAGAGTAAAGCTACCACTAGATGTGAGATCCCCCCTTAGAGGGATGAACTAACCTTGGGTTTTGTCGATGATGACTTGATGTAGGTGTTGAAGATGTAGATGCTCAATGTTGATGTAGATCATTTGGAGCAATCCTTTGGAGTGAGTTGCACTTTCAATACCTAGATGGGTTAGTGCCACAAGGAACAAACAAGGATATCCATAGACATAGAGTGATGCGCACACAAGATGATGTCTATGAGAGCATTAGGTTACCTTGTCCCTTGTCTTACCAACAAGAGGGTTTGTGACTCCTTGAACTAGTGCAAGATGTGGAAGTTGATTGCACTAGTTATTGCCAAAATGATATGAGTGAAATATGTTGGTGGAGTCACCCTCAAGAACTCTCTAGTTCTTCTTCTTCGGGACCCACATCATCTTGATGGGAATCCTTGGAGTTGTAGTTGTACTAGATGAAGTAGAGCTTGACGTAGTCTTGGGAACCCACTTGACCAAGGCCTTTGGAGCTTCTTCAAATGCATCAATCTCTTCTTGAAGCTTGTCCTTGCCTTTTGCTTGTGGTCTTGTGGTGGAAGATCATCTTGGGCTTGTGTCTCCTTGGAGGAAGTAGGATCATAATTCTCTTGTTGAGGAACAAAATTCGTCTTGGGGTATTGATCTTCTTCCCACTCAACTCCATTGGCATTGAACATTCGTTCAAAACCAACACCTTTATTCTTCCGGTGCCTTCCTTGCTTGCGTACAATTTCCTCAAATTGCTTACTCCCGGCAAGGCTCTTGTAAACAGCTTTCTCTATAATTCCCTTCAATAAGCTATTTTCTTGATCAAGTGTAACTTGGCTAAGAGAATCATTAGTGGAATCAAGAGAACTACTGGAAGCAACAACATTGGATTTAGCATGATTATTGTTACTACTAGAGGAAGAATCCTTCTTGTTCTTGTTACTAGACTTGACTTGAGGCATGTAAGTAGATAAGAGTAAATGCTTGGCGATGTAAGAAGAACTTTTCTTACGAAGATCATCATTGATTGCCTTTAAGAACTCATGCTCTTGCTCTAGGTTGAGCTTTTCAAAGCGTAACTTCTCATGAGTCCTTGAAACTTCTCGATGATCTTCTAAGATAGTTTCATGAGCTAACTTAAGAGTGTTTAGTTCTTTAGTTAGAAGCTCAATCTTCTCGTTATCATTGTCATTCGTTTTATCTTGATTAGCATGATTAATTGACGTTTCATCATAGTATTCATCACTAGAGTTGTCAACAAGTAAATCATCATCACCTAACAAGTCATCTTCATCACTATTGAAAACAACATACTCGGGATGTGTTACATTTGGACCTTTGTCCATGAAGCATCTTCCAATTCCTTCATTTCGTGAATCAAATATGTCGTAGGAGTTGGTTGACACAAATGCTAGACCGGCAACACCTTCATCTTGAGTATATTCGGAGTCGGAGTGATAGCTTCTCTCGGAGTGATTGTCAGAGTCGGAGCCGGATACCCATTCACCAACATGAGCTTGATTTCTTCGTTTTTTGTAGCTCCTTGATGACTTGTCCTTCCTTTCCGAATCCTTGCTTCTCCGGGATGTTCTTCGTTCATAACAATCATCTCTACTCCTTCTCTCTCTTGATGGTGATTCTTCCCTTCTACTTCTTCTCTTGGGAGAATCCTCTCTTCTTTTGTAGGGTTCCATACACTCATTGGAATAGTGTCCGGGTCTTCCACAATTGTAGCAATTACGCTCACGACTAGAAGATCTTTTGTCATTGTATGACCTTGACTTGGAGCTTCGCTCTTTGCTTCTACTCTTGTAGAATTTGTTGAAGTTCTTCACCATTAAGCTCAATTATTCATTGAAGGTTTGTTTCTCACTTGATGATGTGGGGGCTTCACATGAGGCTTTGTAAGCACCACTTGATTTGTTGTGAAGTTCCTCCTTATCCTTGAGTGACATCTCATGAGCAACAATTCTTCCAATGACTTCCGTTGGCTTGAGATCTTTGTAATTGGGCATCATTTGGATCAATGTGCACACGGTATCATATTTTCCATCCAAGGCTCTTAGGATCTTCTTGATGATGAATTTGTCGGTCATCTCTTCACTTCCTAAGCCGGCAATCTCATTTGTGATAAGAGCAAGCCTAGAGTACATTTCAACGACACCTTCACCATCTGTCGGAGTAATGGGCCACGGGTAGGCGAACCCGAGCCCCTGGATCTTTCAAAACATCAGGGCAGACTGCGCCCCTCAAGACCCCAAGACGAAGAGGCGCCTCCTGAGAGTCGGCGGCAGAGCCGCCGACTGCCCCTCCCAGCCGAGTCCCAGAGACGGCCTCAAGATAAACCGACTCCCACCCAGCGACCTCCGGAGAAGCTGGCTATGGGGAGTCGGACCGCGACTCCAACCACCTCCTACTAATGCGACTACAGACGGGGCGGGATGGGGCCGCCTGCAGCCCATCCTGCCCCGTTCACAAAGGACATCGTAGCCCACAGGCGCCCGTCTTGTGACAGAGATCTCCGTCCGTGGCAACCTTTGTTCCTGCCTTGACCTGTTTATCAACCCGTGGGCAGATCCTGTACCCACGATGGCTGTCTGCATGCGACCGAAGACGGCGGGACCCTTTGTCGGCGGGAGTCTGAAAAACGGCGAGCGCCCAAAGCGTACCAGCTGGAGTCGGCCTCCGAGAGTCGGTCGGCCCCTCCCACGGGCTCTATGCGCCATTAACCAGACAAGACAGGGAGTGACAACAGTGATCGCCCGATAGGCGGCGGCACTGTTGCCATGACCCCATGACCCAGCTCGCGTCATTAGAAGCGCGGCTACAGTAATCCGCAGCCGGCAAGACCCGCCCGCATCGGACAAGGGCTGTCGGCCCCATGCTGGACCGTTGGCGGGGCCCGCTAGTCGGCGGGCCCCAGGAGTCGGCGGAGAAGACGGGGACTTGAGAGACTGACGGCTGGGACCTGCGCCTAGACGGATTACCATTTTACCCCCGGGGGGTAGGCCTATATAAACCCCCCGGGGCACCCATGCAAGAGGTTGGACCCTGATAGTTTTAGACACACATAGAGGGAAGGGAAGAGCTAGCCGTGCCCTTCTCCTTCCTCACCCCGAACAGCTCAAGGAGCAACCTTGTACCCACTTTGCCATAGTGATCATGCGGAGACCCATGCAGCAGCGATGAGGGTGTTATCTCCCGGAGAGCCACAAAGCTGGGTAAGATTCGCCGGCGTGAATGTCTTCGCCTCATCCCGTTTCCAGGCACCGGCGACGTTCTACTCGCACCCACCATGATAAGCCATCCTTTGGCATATGTCGCACCCAACCCCCGACATTTGGCGCCCACCGTGGGGCTAGGTGCACCGTCGTCCGGAGACCTGCTGCGGGCGGGAACCCTTTCCTCCTGGCGGCGCAGCCAGCCAGCCCAAAGACGCCAGACGGAGTCTGCGCCGACGCGCTGCATGGCGTTGAGATCGCCTGCGCGGCCAGCTGCCTCGCTGAACTTGTCGGCAAGGTTCGCCTCTCCGACGAGCCTGCATCCGATGCAGGCACGAGCGGCCCCGAGAGCCTCCTCGCGGGCCTCCTCGAGCAGCTCCACGTTGCCGGCGAGCCTGCCGCTGACCTGGAGTGCGTAGGATCCACCGTCCCGATGCTGGTCGACTCCGACACCGCGTCGCTCGACGCGTTCCCCAGCAACGTGGTGGTCTACGACGAGCCGCTCCCTCGCGCGGAGAGCGGCGGAAGCACCGTCACAGAGGTGCTCGTCATCGGTCATAGCGAGCCTTCCGGTGAAGGAGCTCATGACCCTCTCGACGCGGTTCTGCAAGACCTGACCGTGCCCATTCCGGAAGACGCTGACGCCGGGGTGCTAGAGGCACGCCGCCTTCAGCTCCTCGTAGGCGCGAAGAAGCTGGCAAGCATGAGACGCTTGTCAGAAGCCTACCAGCGTGAAATGGATCACGCTGTGGGCGGCTCACGGGCCCCGAGTGGGCCTAGCCGCCTAGGCGCGGTCCAGCAGTGCGGCGTGGCCGTCGCCAACCTGTTCGGGGCAAATTGCCCTGTGTACGCCACGCCCGTGGAGAATATCCGTGCCGCCCAGGCGGCGGAGGACGAGCTGGATAACTTCGAGGGCAAGGAGCGCCACCTGATGATGGAGCAAGTCCAGCAGCTCCTCGACGCGGCTGCCGCGCAAGACGAAGCCGGTTGCCGCACGGAGGCGCCGCGACGACAACACGGTGACTTGCCTTCCCGCCGAGATCAAGGCGCGACGTCTCGGACGCCGACTGGCGGTGTCCGTGGAAGAAAAAACAAGGATTCGGCTGTCAGCCATATTCGGACCCACATCTCCATCGAGCACGACCAAGACGGCCGCCCAAGAGCAGTGGAGCGGCGGGACGACTATCTGCCTCCCCCTCCCCGCAGAGAAAGGCGAGTCTCCCCGCCACCCATCGAGCACCCGACTCTCGGCGACCGCCTTGGCGCCGAGAGGAGTCGGAGCAGCGCCCGCCACGGATCGACCGACTCCACCGATCCTGGCGCTGGAAGAGGAAGACGAGTTGGGCTCGCCGTGTTTGGACCTCGCATCCGAGGCGAGCCCTTCCCGGAGGTTCACACTCCCCCGAGATACACCCAAATACACCGGCTCCGTGAAGCCGGAGGACTGGCTAGTGGACTACTCCACGGCCATCAACATAGCGAACGGCAACAAGCGTGTTGCCGTAAAGTATGTTCCCCTCATGCTCCAGGGCACGGCCCGGACATGGTTGAACAGCTTGAAACCTCGCAGCATTAACAGCTGGGTCGACTTCACCGAGGCCTTCGTCCGCAACTTCACGAGCACGTACAAGCGACCTCCCAAGCCTCGCCAGCTCTCCTTGTGCGTGCAAGGCCCCAACGAGTCCACTCGCGACTACCTCACGCGCTGGGGCGAGCTCCAGAACTCCTGCGAGGGAGTGCACGAGGTGCAGGCTATTGAGTACTTCACCGCCGGGTGCAGAGAAGGCACCCTCCTCAAGCACAAGCTCCTTTGCGACGAGCCGGAGACCCTCGACAAGCTGCTGGTCATAGCAGACAAATACAACACAACCGACTCCTCCATGAAGGCGGAGATCAATGTCAGTGCGACTGGCAAGGTGGCTCCTCTCGCTCCCAGAACTCCGGCTGGCGACACCAGTCGGCGACAGCAGCAGAATGAGCACAAGCGCAACACCCCGCAGATGGCTTCCAACAGCCGGCATGTGGCGATAGTCGAAGACCAACAGCCAGAGGGGCAGCCTCCGGCCAAGCGGCAGAAAGGCGGCAAGTCCAACTGGTTGCCAGCCTTCTCTTACGAGCAGACTCTAGATGGTCCCTGCAAGTTCCATAGCGGTGCGAAGCCGTCAAACCACACCACCCGAAAGTGCCACTGGCTCACCAGGATCGCCAAGGGAGACGGCCTCGTCCCTCCCCCGCCTGCTGGACCGCCGCCCCCACCGCCGCCCCAACAGCCGGCTGTCAGGCCAGTCGGCGCAGTACAAGACGACTACCCAGAAGAGCATGGAGCCTATGTAGTGTTCACCAGTGTGGCCAATGATCGCCGCAGCAGGCGGCTGCAACAGCAAGAAGTGAATGCAGTAGCATCAGATACTCCAGAATTCATGCACTGGTCCGAGAAACTATCAGTTGGAGCCGAGCTGATCACCCAGAGGTGATGCCGAATCAGCAGGCGGCTGCAACAGCAAGAAGTGAATGCAGTAGCACGGCTAGCTCTTCCCTTCCCTCTATGTGGATAGGCGGGCCGCTCGCTTCTCGCGAGTGCTGATAGACGGAGGCAGCAACATCAACATCCTGTACAAGGACACAATGGAGAAGTTAGGAATCAAGCAAAGATAGCTTCAGAGCAGCCGAACCGTGTTCCACGGCATTGTACCTGGCCTTTCCTGCTCACCAATCGGCAAGATCCTGATAGACGTCCTCTTTGGGGACAAATATCATTTTCGCCGAGAGCCAGTCTGGTTCGAAGTGGTGGACCTCGAAAGCCCGTACCATGCTCTGCTTGGTCGACCCGCTTTGGCCAAGTTCATGGCGGTCCCCCACTATGCCTACCTCAAGATGAAGATGCCGAGTACCAATGGGATTCTGACTGTAGCCGGCGACTATAGAAAGTCGTCCGCTTTGTGCAGGTGAGAGCGATCGGCTGGCGAGTCCACATTGATCGCGGTGAGAAGCTTCTTGACGAATCGTGGCAATGGCCGGCAAGCAGCCAGAGATGTCGCCCAACCCCAAGGAGTCGGAAGCTGAGGGCTCGTTCAAGCCGGCCAAAGAGACAAAGAAGATACCCTTGGTCCCGGAGCACCCGGAGAGGTACGCTGTTGTAGGTGCAAACCTTGACAGTAAATAGGAAGGCGAGCTCGTCGATTTCCTCCACGAGAATCGGGACATTTTCGCATGGTCTCCTAAAGACATGCTAGGTGTACCGACGGAATTCGCCGAGCACAAGTTACATGTCCAATCTGATGTGAAGCCCGTCAGGCAGCCCTTGCGCCGCCTGTCAGAAGAGAAGAGAAGAGTTGTTGGAGAAGAGATAGCCTGGCTCCTCGCAGCCTGTTTCATCATGGAAGTGTTCTTTCCAGAGTGGCTAGCAAACCCAGTCTTGGTACTAAAGAAGAACAAGCAGTGGCGGATGTGTATTGACTACACAAGCCTCAACAAAGCTTGCCCCAAGGACCCGTTCGCTTTGCCGAGAATTGATCAGGTGATAGACTCCACAGCCGAATGCGAGCTGTTGAGCTTCTTAGATGCATACTTAGGATATCACCAGATCAAGCTGAGCCCGGCCGACAGATTGAAGACTGCCTTCATCACGCCGTTTGGAGCCTTCTGCTACCTGACCATGACGTTCGGCTTAAGGAATGCCGGCGCCACCTTTCAGCGTTGCATGCAGAAGTGCCTCCTCAAGCAGCTTGGCAGAAACGCCCATGTTTACGTGGACGACGTGGTGGTGAAGACGGAGAAGCGAGGAACGCTATTGGAAGACCTCAAGGAGACCTTTCAGAACCTGCACCGATTCCAGATCAAGCTCAATCCAGAGAAGTGCGTCTTCGGAGTACCAGCCGACCAGCTCCTTGGTTTCCTGGTCTCCGAGCGCGCATAAGTGCAACCCGTGAAGATCAAGGCAATCGAGAGGATGGAAGTACCCCGCCGACTGCTAGATGTGCAAAAGTTCACCGGCTGTTTGGCGTCCATCAGCCGATTCATCAGCCGGCTGGGCGAGAAAGCTCTTCCTCTGTACCAGCTCATGAAGAAGACCACCTTCTTTGAATGGAACCACAAGGCGGAAAGAAGCTTTTCTCCGTTTGAAGAAAATGCTGACTACTCCCCGGTGCTGGCGGCTCCGACTCCCAAGGAGCCCATGCTCCAGATATCGCCGCCACCAGCGAGGTAGTCAAGCCTGATCATTGTAGTTGAGCATAAGGAGGAAGGCAAGGCACTACCTGTCCAGAGACGGTATATTACAGGCGAATCTTGTCGACCTCCAAGCGAACTACCCCCACTACCGAAGATGTGTTATGGCGTGCACTTTGCCGCCAAGAAGTTGAAGCCTTACTTTCAAGAGCATCCAATCACCGTGGTTTTCACAGCCCCACTAGCCGAGATCATTGGAAGCCGAGATGCTTCTGGCCGAGTGGCCAAATGGGCCATAGAGCTAGCCCCTACACCATCTACTACCAGCCCTGCACCGCCATCAAGTCGCAAGCACTGGCCGACTTCCTCATCGACTGGGCCGAGACCCAGTACCTGCCGCCAGCGGCCGACTCCACCCATTGGCGGATGCACTTTGATGGCTCCAAGATGCGCACCGGCTTGGGAGCCAGCGTGGTCCTCACTTCCCCAAACGAGACAAGCTCAAGTACGCGCTGCAGATCCATTTCGCCGCCTCCAACAACGTCGCCGAATACGAGGCGCTCATTCACGGGCTCCGGCTTGCCAAAGAGCTTGGCATTCGCCGGATCCTGTGTTATGGCGACTCCAACTTGGTGGTTCAGCAATCGTCCGGCGACTGGGACGCCAAAGATGCAAACATGGCGAGCTACCGTTTCCTGGTACATCAGCTGAGTGGATATTTTGAGGGGTGCGAGTTCCTCCACGTGCCAAGAAACGACAACGACCAAGCAGATACCCAGCAAGAATCGGCTCCACCCGCGAGGCAATACCATTCGGTGTCGCCCTTCAGCGCCTCCTCAAGCCATCTGTCAAGCCGTCACCAGAATCAGACTCCATTTTTGTGTTGGCTCCCCCTGAAGAAGTCGGATCCGACTCCAAAGCCTCAGTAGACAGCACAAGAATCCTTGCAGAC
Source organism: Aegilops longissima (assembly GCA_021605205.1). NCBI lineage: Eukaryota > Viridiplantae > Streptophyta > Magnoliopsida > Poales > Poaceae > Aegilops > Aegilops longissima. Next base: position 508,062,360 of record CM038681.1, read on the forward strand.
GGCCCCAAGAATGCTGCAGTCGAAGCCGGCCTGGGGACTTCAGAACCCGGCCCGGGGACTGCGGCGACCATCACGAAGACTCCAGAACTCAGCCCGGGGACTGCGCCAGCCGGCCCGGGGACTTCTTCAACCCAACAAGCTGCTGCGGACTCCAACCCGCCGCCTCCCAGCCCAGCCGCCCTCGTCCAAGTAGCAGTACTGGCAGTCGAAGAAATAGCAGCATCCTCATGGGCCCAGCCCATCCTGAAGTTCTTAGTAAGCGGAGAGCTACCAACCGATGAGACCTTAGCTCGGCAAGTACAACGCCGAGCGGCAGCCTACACTATAGTCAACAGAGAGCTGGTCGGCGCATGGCGTCACTTTGGTGTCTCTGGCTGCGTCGAGCGAGCAAGGCCAGGCAATTCTCGAAGACATTCATCAAGGCGAGTGCGGCCATCATGCAGCCTCAAGAGCACTCGTCGCCAAAGCCTTCCGACACAGTTTCTTCTGGCCAACTGCTCTAGAAGAGGCCAAGGAATTAGTTCAGAAATGCAAGGGGTGCCAGGTGTTCCGCTCCAAGCCGCTTCAGCCGGCTCCGGCACTCAAGACTATCCCCATCGCCTGGCCCTTTGCTGTTTGGGGCCTGGACATGGTGGGACCATTCAAAACGGCACGAGGTGGCCTAACTCACTTACTTGTCGCGGTGGACAAGTTCACCAAGTGGATAGAAGCAAAACCCATCAAGAAGTTGAATGGTCCTACTGCAGTGACTTTCATCGCCGACATCACGACTCGGTACGGCGTACCACACAGCATCATCACCGACAATGGCACAAATTTTGCCAAAGCGCGCAGCCCGTTCTGCGCGACGCAAGGCATCGACTAGACTTAGCATCGTTGCCCATCCGCGATCAAGCGGCCGGTGGAAGCAGTGAATGGCCTCATCTGTCGGCATCAAGCCTCTCTTGGTCGAACCACTTTGAGCGTTCGACGGCTGCTTTGAGGAGGTTGCCGACCGTCCTCTAGAGTCTGCATACGACTCCAAACAAGTCAATCGGCTTCACACCTTCTTCCTCGTCTCACGGTGCGAAGCCGTCATCCCAACGGATATAGAGTTCGACTCCCGCGAGTCACCATGTACACCGAAGAGGAAGCGGAAGAAGCACGTCAAGGCGGCGTCGATCTGCTGGAAGAGGGCGACTGTTGGCACTCGGCCGTTCCGGCATCTACCAGCAGAGCGTCGCCGCTACTACAACAAGAAGGTCAAGCCAAGATCATTCCAAGAGGGTGACCTTGTGCTCCGGCTAATCTAGCGAACAGCCGGCCAGCACAAGGTATCGGCGCTTTGGGAAGGCCCATTCATTGTCGACAAAGTCTTTGAGCAGCGACTCCTACTACTGATCGGCCTTTCGAAGCCCGAGCACGCAAGAGGGACGACTCCGGCAAAGAGACGGAACGGCCATGGAATGCGAATCTCCTCCGAAGATTTTACAGTTGATGCAGTATGTACCATGCTACCTTTTGTGTTTAAAGTACCAAGACTTCGGGCCCCCCCGAGACGAGCTCGGGGACTGCCCTCTTTTGTTATCTGTATGATAAGATTATGCCTATGAGTATATTACTCTTTGTTATGCCGCTTGGCACCGGGCTCGACTAGTCGGCCCGGGGACTCGCTGCCTTGGGCTATGAAATGCTTCCTGCAGTCAGACAAGTAACGTGCGGCGCCTAAGCCGTCTCCTGTCAGAAGCTGCAGCTCGCAGAGCGACTATTTGGTGGGCAGGAGTAAGGAAGAACAGGCGCCCACATGAAAAAATGGCTAAGGACCCAAAGCATAAGCATAGTTTAAGCCGGCTTCCAGCCCCTTTTTGCAAAAACCGTCTCTTAAGTAGTCGGCTTGCTGCTTTCTACCCAACTTGTTTAAAAGACTCTAAAAAATGGCCAAGTACTTGCCTTCTCAAAGGTAGCCAAGCACTTGACCCAAGCGGCGATCCATGAGGCGGTTGTCCGAGGCAAGGCGGCGACTAAGGGAATCGACAAAGGAAAAAGCCATAAAGAGCAATGGGCAAGGAAAGATAGAATTAAAATAATATTTACACAGCATAGGCCCTTGGCGGATCTTGACGAGAGGTTCAAAATACACCCCTGGGTGGAATTGTCTTAGCATTAACAACTTCTTTTCAAAGACTATCAAAACAGATAAAGTAAAGGCGAGACAACGGCCTAGGAAGCGGCAGACAGGGTCGGAAGGCCGGAGGAGACGGCGCGTCATGCGCCGGGGCGGCCGGCTGGGCGGTCTCGGCTTGATCATCTCCGGCGACAGCCGGCCCAGACGGGCGCGGCTCGTTGCTGGAGGCGCCGTCAAGCTGAGACTGGTCGCCCGCTCCGTCTTCGGGGGGCGTTGGCAGCGATCTCAGCACCACTCGCCCTTCGCGCCTTGCGGTCAGCCTCGATGGCTTGATTGGCCGCCTGCGTGTGGCCGGGGAAGAAGTCTGCCAAGACGAAAATGAAGCAAGTCAAAAAACCAGGAGTCGGCCCGACCTATAGTCGGCGGCCCAAAGGAAGAAGTAAAAACAAACTCACCGTCAACCTTTTCCTCGATTTCATGGAAGCCGGAAGTCAGCAGCGCTTCCTTGTCGGTCCAGGAGGAGCGCTCGCTCTCGAACTCAGCTAGCAGAGCAGCCTCTTTCCTCTCAGCCTCGTCCTGCGCCGCCTTAAGCAGCTCCCTCTGCTCCGCCAGCTGCGTAGTCAACAGGTCGCGCTCTGCGGCGAGCTTGCTGCATTCCTCCTCCTTGGCACGCAAGGCGGTGTTGGCCGTACCCAGCTGCCGCCGAAGAGCGGCGTTGGCCTCTGAAGAATAAAAAGAAGAAGGACGCAAAGTCGTCAGCCAAGAAGGTCGCCAGGAAGATCCGGCCCGACTGCGCAGTACTCGGCCCGAATCTCGGGGACTACAGCCCGCGGGTGCGCCAGCGCGCCCCCGCGAAGAAGAAAGAAAACTCACCTCGGCTCCTTGACAAGTCGGCAGTCCGCTTGCCCAGTCCCTCAACGTTGCGGTTGAAGGCGTTGGCGGAGGAGGTTGTGATACTCCTGCGACAAGAATTTCAGACAAAGGTAAAAATTTGGAAGTCGGCGAGATAGAGTTCGAGCACTTTGCTCGGCCGGCCCGAAACTTCGGGGACTACACCCGTGGAGTGCGTGATGCGCCCCACGAGAAAACAAGAAAAAATTCAAAAAAAACTTACCCGCATGGCAGCTCGCGACGTCAGGTGTGCCTTGGTGCAATTTTGGATGGCGTCGCCCTCACCCACAACCGCCTGAGCGTCCAGGGCGCTGTGTTCAGCGAACTGTGCGCCTCCTCGCACCCACCCAATGGGCGCGGCGCTTGTCGCCTCGGCGTCTGGAATGGCCGAGCTGGCGGCGCCGGTCTCCAAGGGGCGCGGCGCCGAAGTCGCCTTCTCAAGACGGCGTCGTGCTGGCGAGGCGACTTGAAGAAGCAGCCTCGCCACAGCCTTGTCGTCGGTCGGCGGCACTGGCGGGTCCGTCGGCTATTTGCCTCGCGCGCTCTCAGACTGCGGTGGAGGCGGCGGGGGCGGCACGGCCGTGCCCGACAGGGAGGCCTCGCCGCCTTCCTTCTCCGCGACGGGGAACTCACCGCCGACTCCCTCCGTCTGCCCCGAGAACTCCGGCGGCGGCGGCGCAGAGTTCAGCGGGGCGACGAGCAGCGCCAACTGGAGGCGCGCAGCTTCCTCGGCTCGCCTCTTGGCTGCGGTGGCGGCTTCGGTTTCCCCCAGCCGCCTCTGGGCGGAAGCTGCCGCCTGCTCGGCCTCCGCCTTCTCCAGACGGGCGGCCTCCTCCTCGTCGCGCTTCTCCTGCGCGTTCCGCTCCGTCGCCTCCGGCGGACGCGAGTCAATTCGGCTGAGTATTGGCGGGCGTCTCTCGCCGACCGCGCCAGCGGAGGGCGGCGACCGCTCAAGGTGAGAGGAGCCCTGATGAGGAAAAGACATATAAAGACTTGGACAAGACGGACCAGAAGAAAACAAGACAAAACAAGAAGTACTTACGCGGAGACCAGCGGCGGCTTCTTCACTTCCTTGCGGAAGCGGTTAGCCTTCGCGACCGCCTCTTCGCGCTGGGTCGCGGCGGCCGTCCCCCTGAATTTCTTCGCCCGGCCGCCTGGCAGGCTCGGCCCGGCCCGGCGCTTCTTCGCGCCGCCTCGACCACCCAAGCCAGCGGAGGAACCCGCGCCTGGATGGCCGACCTCCGGTTGGCGGCGGGGGACGACTTCCCTTTCGCCGTCATCGTCAGGCCAGTCGGCGAAGGTCGCCGAAGGCCTGAAGTCATCGGCCCCTCCTCCTCCCTCGGCATTGGTCTCCATCGCCGCCACCCCCAAGTCGGGGCCGTCGGTGTCGCTCTTCGCCCGGTCAGGGAGGAACTCACGGGCCGGCCCCGTGGTGCCGGCTGACGGCTGCATGAGGGGGTTCTGACTCGAAAAAACCAAAGGAAATCAAAGTCGGATTCGGCTGAAGAAGGAAACAGAAAAGCAAGAGAGATGACTTACCACGGGCGGGGGGTTGGCGCGCGAGTACGACTCCTTGCTGAACTGCCATTCCTCCGTGAGGCCGCAGTTCGCCAGGAAATTCACCGTGTCCACCACCTCCGCGTGGTGCATGTCTTTGGAGCACAGCCGGCTGGGGTCCCGGCGGCCGCTCATTTGACAGATCAGATGAGGTAGGCCTTGGAGAGGAAGAACTCGGCGCACCACGAAGGCGGCCAGCAAGTCGGCCCCAGTCAGGCCCTCCATTGCGTCGGCCTTTTCGAGCCCAGCAGCGACGGCGGGCGCGCTGCGAGAGTCAGCGACCTGGCCCGATGGGACCAGCTGGGGAGTCGCCCCGCCAACTCGCCAGCCTCGTAAGGCGGCAAGTTGACCCAGTCGCCCTCAGGGGCGACGTTCTTCACGTAGAAATATGTGCGCTGCCACATCTTCACCGACTTGATCAGTGGGATGGCAGGGAAGGGGTTGTCCGCCAACGGCCTCCTCATTGCGATGAACGCGCCGCACAGAGCCGGCACACGAGCGACGTGGGTTCCGAGCTTGGCTTGGAAGAATTCCCCCCACAGCTCGATGGTGGGGAGAACGCCAAGAAAGCCCTCGCACAAAGAGGCGAAGGCGGCCAGCAGCACCACCGTGTTTGGAGTGAGGTGGTGCGGCTGGAGCTCGTGGAACTCCAGGAACGCGCGGAAGAAGCCGCTCGCCGGCAGCCCTAGCCCGCGCATGAGGTGTGAGCGGAATATGACCCGCTCGCCCTCCTCCGGCACCGGTGTTATTTCGCCCGCTGGCGCGGCGCGGGTCCGCACCAGGTTGGTGCCGGGGATGCGGCGGACTGCGGAGGAACTCTATGATGTCGTCGTCCACTATGGAGCCGTCCCACACGCCGGAGCGTGCGGCGGAAGGCGCGGCGGTGGAGGAAGAACTCATCTCCGCGGCACGATGCGGTTCGGCGCGGCGGAGGCAGCAGGAAGACGAAGCAAAGAGGAGAGGGAGCGAGAGGAAGCAAGGAGAGTGGGTGCGCGTGTGTCGCCGCCCCCTCCTCCCGCCTACTTATAGGCGCCTAGGCTGAGAAGCCGAGGGGGCGGGCGTGGGATTAACTGCGCCCACGTCCCCATGCCCCACGACGATTTAACCCACGGCGTTCTGCGCGATAACGGCGTGGAAACCAACTTTCGCCAGCAGCGCCATAACGGATCCGCCCGTCCGAGGCGCGGTAGTGGCGAGCCCGCTGGCGACGGGCTGTCTAGTCATGCGGCGTGGGCGAGCAGGCGGTAGCCTGCCCGCGTGGCGTTGCGCGACGGGCCCGCAACGGGCAGCTTCCTGGAAGCTTATCAGGCACGCTGCCCGGATCCTGCCACGATCTTCGAAACCTTTGAGGAGCAAGACGACCTCCTGCAAAGGCCGACTCCAGCTAGTCGGCTCAAGAGAGAGATGGCGAGCCAAGCCCAGATTCTTCCATTAGAGGGATGAAACTGTTGAGGCTCCTCGACGTGTTTCCCTCGGTGCGTCACCAGCTTCGGGGACTATTGTCGGAGTAATGGGCCACGGGTAGGCGAACCCGAGCCCCTGGATCTTTCAAAACATCGGGGCAGACTGCGCCCCTCAAGACCCCAAGACAAAGAGCCGCCTTCTGAGAGTCGGCGGCAGAGCCGCCGACTGCCCCTCCCAGCCGAGTCGCAGAGACGGCCTCAAGATAAGCCGACTCCCAGCCAGCGACCTCCGGAGAAGCCGGCTATGGGGAGTCGGCCCGCGACTCCAACCACCTCCTACTAATGCGACTACGGACGGGACGGGATGGGGCCGCCTTGCAGCCCATCCCTGCCCCGTTCACAAAGGACAGGCGTGGCCACAGAGCGCCGTACTGACAGACATCTCCGTCCGTGGCAAGATCATGCCACGCCGCCCACGACATCAACCTCGTGGGCAGATCCACAGCACCCACGATGGTGCATCTGTCGACCGAAGACAGCGGGACCCGCCTATCGGCGGGAGTGCAGAAGACGGCGAGAGAGCCCCAAGGCGGACCCGCTGGGAGTCGGCCTCCGAGAGTCGGCCGACCCCTCCCACGGGCTCCGTGCACCATTAACCAGACAAGACAGGGAGTGACAACATTGATCGCCCGACAGGCGGCGGCACTGTTGCCATGACCCCATGACCCAGCTCGCGTCATTAGAAGCGCGGCTACAGTAATCCGCAGCCGGCAAGACCCGCCCGCGGCGGACAAGGGCTGTCGGCCCCATGCTGGACCATCGGCGGGGCCCGCTAGTCGGCGGGCCCCAGGAGTCGGCGGAGAAGACGGCGACTTGAGAGACTGACGACTGGGACCTGTGCCTAGCCGGATTAGCATTGTACCCCCGGGGGGTAGGCCTATATAAACCCCCCGGGGCACCCATGCAAGAGGTTGGACCCTGATAGTTTTAGACACACATAGACGGAAGGGAAGAGCTAGCCGTGCCCTTCTCCTTCCTCACCCCGAACAACTCAAGGAGCAACCTTGTACCCACTTTGCCATAGTGATCATGTGGAGACCCCGCAGAGCAGCAGTAGGGGTGTTATCTCCCCGGAGAGCCCTGAAGCTGGGTAAGATTTGCCGGCGTGCATATCTTCGCCTCATCCCGTGTCCAGGCACCGGCGACGTTCTACTCGCCCCCACCATGATAAGCCATCCTTTGGCATATGTCGCACCCAACCCCCGACACCATCCTTCATTTTGAACTTGTCAAGTTGACTTTGAAGCACATCCAACTTGGATTCCTTGATGGAGTCGGTACCTTCATGCATATCAATCAAAGTATCCCAAATTTCCTTTGCATTCTCAAGACGGCTGATTTTGTTGAATTCTTCGGGGCACAATCCGTTGAAGAGGATATCATAAGCTTGAGCGTTGTATTGCAGCATCTTCAACTCTTCCACGGTAGCTTCACGGTTCGGTTCTCTCCCATCAAAGAATTCACCTTGCAAGCCAATACACACAATAGCCCAAACGGCGGGGTTATGTCCAAGAATATGCATTTTCATCTTATGCTTCCAACTAGAAAAATTAGTACCATCAAAGTAAGGACCTCTCGGTGATAATTTCCTCGCTAGGCGCCATACTCTCCTAGGTTGTGAAACCAAGGCTATGACTACCAAAAGCTATGGAAATCAAAGCAAATGGAGACCAAAGCTCGATACCACTTGTAGGATCGAAAGTATGTCTAGAGGGGTGATTAGACTACTTGACCAAATAAAAACTTATCCTTTTCCCAATTTTAGTCTTTGGCAGATTTTAGCTAACTTAGCACAAGTCAAGCAATCTTAATACAATTCAAGCAAGCATGCAAAGAGTATATGAACAGCGGAAAGTAAAGCATGCAACTTGCAAGAATGTAAAGGGAAGGGTTTGGAGAATTCAAACGCAATTGGAACACGGATGTTTTTGTCGTGGTTCCGATAGGTGGTGCTATCGTACATCCACGTTGATGGAGACTTCAACCCACGAAGGGTAGCAGTTGCACGAGTCCACGGAGGCTCCACCCACGAAGGGTTCACGAAGAAGCAACCTTGTCTATCCCACCATGGCCGTCGCTCACGAAGGACTTGCCTCGATGTGATAAATCTTCACGAAGTAGGCGATCTCCTTGCCCTTACAAACTCCTTGGTTCAACTCCACAATCTTGTCGGAGGCTCCCAAGTGACACCTAGCCAATCTAGGAGACACCACTCTCCAAGAAGTAACAAATGGTGTGTTGATGATGAACTCCTTGCTCTTGTGCTTCAAATGATAGTCTCCCCAACACTCAACTCTCTCTCACAGGATTTGGATTTGGTGGAAAGAAGATTTGAGTGGAACGCAACTTGGGGAAGGCTAGAGATCAAGATTCATATGGTAGGAATGGAATATCTTGGTCTAAACACAAGTGTAGGTGGTTCTCTCTCAGAAAATGTAGGTTGGAAGTGTAGGTTCGTTCTGATGGCTCTCTCCACGAATGAAGAGGAGGTGGAGGGGTATATATAGCCTCCACACAAAATCTAACCGTTACACACAACTTACCAATCTCGGTGGGACCGAACTAACAAACTCGGTCGGACCGATTCAGCAAATCTAGTGACCGTTAGGATTTTCGGTGGGACCGACATGCAACTCGGTAGGACCGATATGGTTAGGGTTAGGGCATAACGTAATCTCGGTGAGACCGATTACACAAACTCGGTGGGACCGATTTTGGTAATAAGCTAACCAGAGAGTTGGCCAGGTAAACTCGGTGGGACCGATTCGCTCATTTCGGTGAGACCGAAATGTTACAAAAGGGAAACAGACAGTTTACATTGCAATCTCGGTTGGACCTATCGCTCATCTCGGTAGGACCGAAACGTTACGAAGGGAAACCAAGAGATTACAATCCCATCTTGGTGAGACCGAGATCCCTATCGGTGAGACCGATTTGCCTAGGGTTTGTGGCAGTGGCTATGACATCTGAACTCGGTGGCGCCGGATTGAAAGAATCGGTGGGGCCGAGTTAGATTTTTGGTTCGGGTCATATGTGGATATGGGAAAGTAGTTGAGGGTTTTGGAGCATATCACTAAGCACTTTGAAGCAAGAACCTCATTAAGCAACACCTCATCCGTCCTTGATATTATTGGCTTTTCCTATAGACTCAATGTGATCTTGGACCACTAAAATATAAAATGTAGAGTCTTGAGCTTTGAGCTTAGCCAATCCTTTTATCCTTAGTATTTTGAGGGGTCCCCTTTTCTCATCCATGCCATGCCATTCATTGAGCTTTTCCTGAAATATTTATCTTGGAATAATGTTAGCTCAATGAGCTATATGTTGTTAGGAATTACCAAAACCACATAGGGATAGTTGCACTTTCAATCTCCCCCTTTTTGGTAATTGATGACAACATATAGATCAAAGCTTCGACAAATGATAATAAGAGTGAAAAACATTATCGCTTTGAGAAGTATGTGATAAGCAAGAGCTCCCCCTAAATTTATGCATAGTTTAAGATTTGCTTTGGACTACAAATGCACAAAGAGTTAGGCTCATGGGTTACTCTTCCATGTCACATACATCTTGGTGGAGCGCTCAAAATGATAACAATAGAATACATGCACTCATCACCAAGCAAAGTGAATGATCATATAGAGATTAAAGGATAATGTCATCCAACAAGCATTAATGTAGCATATGATCAAACACATGATCATCCAAGTATCACACAGACAGAAGGTATCTCAATCAAGCAAATAAAGTTCAACCACCAAAGCAAGAGAGAATAAAGTTCAAATCGGTTGCACCGAGATTGAAAACCTAGATCGATTCAGTGATCTCGGTATGACCAAAATGGGAATCGGTCAAACCGAAACGCACAAAGAAGTTTTGTAAGTTTAAGTCTATGACGAATCGGGGACTCCAAGTGCTCCTCACACAGAGTGGTTCGAATCTGACTTGATCAAATTTTGTGATGTAGCATGAATAGAGTTTGAGACAAGAAAAGCATAGATAGCTAGAGAAGGTTCTTAGGAATTCTTCTCCATCCACTTGGCAACAGAAAAAGAAACCAATCAATCAAAACAACAAGTGGATGTCCTCGAATGAGTAAACTATGAAACCAACATGCTCACACAATAAAATGGCAAATGAAATATGTGGCGAAGCATGCACAACCAATTCTAGCATCTATCAAGCAATTGGCGATGACTAGGTCATCTATATATGCGTATATTGACTTAGGAGTCAAATGATAACACTTGATCATAGGTCATACTCATCGTTTAAGCTCAAGTGGGGTTACCACTTTTACATAATGCATTGTTGTGTTCACACCATTAGAGTTGCTTTAGCTCAATTCTTAGAGTAAAGCTACCCCTAGATGTGAGATCCCCCCTTAGAGGGATGAACTAACCTTGGGTTTTGTCGATGATGACTTCATGTAGGTGTTGAAGATGTAGATGCTCAATGTTGATGTAGATCATTTGGAGCAATCCTTTGGAGTGAGTTGCACTTTCAATACCTAGACGGGTTAGTCCCACAAGGAACAAACAAGGATATCCATAGACATAGAGTGATGCACACACAAGATGATGTCTATGAGAACATTAGGTTACCTTGTCCCTTGTCTTACCAACAAGAGGGTTTGTGACTCCTTGAACTAGTGCAAGATGTGGAAGTTGATTGCACTAGTTATTGCCAAAATGATATGAGTGAAATATGTTGGTGGAGTCACCCTCAAGAACTCTCTAGTTCTTCTTCTTCGGGACCCACATCATCTTGATGGGAATCCTTGGTGTTGTAGTTGTACTAGATGAAGTAGAGCTTGACGTAGTCCTGGGAACCCACTTGACCAAGGCCTTTGGAGCTTCTTCAAATGCATCAATCTCTTCTTGAAGCTTGTCCTTGCCTTTTTGCTTGTGGTCTTGTGGTGGAAGATCATCTTGGGCTTGTGTCCCCTTGGAGTAAGTAGGATCATACTTCTCTTGTTGAGGAACAAAATTCGTCTTGGGGTATTGATCTTCTTCCCACTCAACTCCATTGGCATTGAACATTCGTTCAAAAACAACACCTTTATTCTTCCGGTGCCTTCCTTGCTTGCGTACAATTTCCTCAAATTGCTTACTCCCGTCAAGGCTCTTTTAAACACCTTTCTCTATAATTCCCTTCAATAAGCTATTTTCCTTCTCAAGTGTAACTTGGCTAAGAGAATCAGTAGTGGAATCAAGAGAACTACTGGAAGCAACAACATTGGATTTAGCATGATTATTGTTACTACTAGAGGAAGAATCCTTCTTGTTCTTGTTACTAGACTTGACTTGATGCATGTAAGTAGATAAGAGTAAACGCTTGGCGATGTAAGAAGAACTTTTCTTACGAAGATCATCATTGATTGCCTTTAAGAACTTATGCTCTGGCTCAAGGTTGAGCTTTTCAAAGCGTAACTTCTCAAGAGTCCTAGAAAGTTCCCGATGATCTTCTAAGATAGTTTCATGAGCTAACTTAAGAGTGTTTAGTTTTATAGTTAGAAGCTCAATCTTCTCCTTATCATTGTCATTCGTTTTATCTTGATTAGCATGATTAATTGACGTTTCATCATAGTATTCATCACTAGAGTTGTCAACAAGTAAATCATCATCACCTAACAAGTCATCTTCATCACTATTGAAATCAACATACTCGGGGTGTGTTACCTTTGGACCTTTGTCCATGAAGCATCTTCCAATTCCTTCATTTGGTGAATCAAATATGTCGTAGGAGTTGGTTGACACAAGTGCTAGACCGGCAACACCTTCATCTTGAGTATATTCGGATTCGGAGTGATAGCTTCTCTCAGAGTGATTGTCGGAGTCAGAGCCGGATACCTATTCACCAACATGAGCTTGATTTCTTTGTTTTGTGTAGCTCCTTGATGACTTGTCCTTCCTTTCCGAATCCTTGATTCTCCGGGATGTTCTTCGTTCATAACAATCATCTCTACTCCTTCTCTCTCTTGATGGTGATTCTTCCCTTCTACTTCTTCTCTTGGGAGAATCCTCTCTTCTTTTGTAGGGTGCCATACACTCATTGGAATAGTGTCCGGGTCTTCCACAATTGTAGCAATTACGCTCACGACTAGAAGATCTTTTGTCATTGTAGGACCTTGACTTGGAGCTTCTCTCTTTGATTCTACTCTTGTAGAATTTGTTGAAGTTCTTCACCATTAAGCTCAATTCTTCATTGAAGGTTTGTTTCTCACTTGATGATGTGGGGGCTTCACATGAGGCTTTGTAAGCACCACTTTATTTGTTGTGAAGTTCCTCCTTATCCTTGAGTGACATCTCATGAGCAACAATTCTTCCAATGACTTCCGTTGGCTTGAGATCTTTGTAATTGGGCATCATTTGGATCAATGTGCACACGGTATCATATTTTCCATCCAAGGCTCTTAGGATCTTCTTGATGATGAATTTGTCGGTCATCTCTTCACTTCCTAAGCCGACAATCTCATTTGTGAAAAGAGCAAGCCTAGAGTACATTTCAGCGACACCTTCACCATCCTTCATTTTGAACTTGTCAAGTTGACTTTGAAGCACATCCAACTTGGATTCCTTAACGGAGTCGGTACCTTCATGCATATCAATCAAAGTATCCCAAATTTCCTTTGCATTCTCAAGACGGCTGATTTTGTTGAATTCTTCGGGGCAAAATCCGTTGAAGAGGATATCACAAGCTTGAGCGTTGTATTGCAGCATCTTCAACTCTTCCGCGGTAGCTTCACGGTTCGGTTCTCTCCCATCAAAGAATTCACCTTGCAAGCCAATACACACAATAGCCCAAACGACGGGGTTATGTCCAGGAATATACATTTTCATCTTATGCTTCCAACTAGCAAAATTAGTACCATCAAAGTAAGGACCTCTACGGTGATAATTTCCCTCACTAGACGCCATACTCTCCTAGGTTGTGAAACCAAGGCTATGACTACCAAAAGCTATGGAAATCAAAGCAAATGGAGACCAAAGCTCTGATACCACTTGTAGGATCGAAAGTATGTCTAGAGGGGGGCGATTAGACTACTTAACCAAATAAAAACTTATCCTTTTCCCAATTTTAGCCTTTGGCAGATTTTAGCTAACTTAGCACAAGTAAGCAATCTTAACACAATTCAAGCAAGCATGCAAAGAGTATATGAGCAGCGGAAAGTAAAGAATGCAACTTGCAAGAATGTAAAGGGAAGGGTTTGGAGAATTCAAAAGCAATTGGAGACACTGATGTTTTTGTCGTGATTCCGATAGGTGGTGCTATCGTACATCCACGTTTATGGAGACTTCAACCCACGAAGGGTAACGGTTGCACGAGTGCACGAGGGCTCCACCCACGAAGGGTTCACGAAGAAGCAATCTTGTCTATCCCACCATGGCCGTCGCCCACGAAGGACTTGCCTCACTAGCGGTAGATCTTCACGAAGTAGGCGATCTCCTTGCCCTTACAAACTCCTTGGTTCAACTCCACAATCTTGTCGGAGGCTCCCAAGTGACACCTAGCCAATCTAGGAGACACCACTCTCCAAGAAGTAACAAATGGTGTGTTGATGATGAACTCCTTGCTCTTGTGCTTGAAATGATAGTCTCCCCAACACTAAACTCTCTCTCACATGATTTGGATTTGGTGGAAACAAGATTTGAGTGGAAAGCAACTTGGGGAAGGCTAGAGATCAAGATTCATATGGTAGGAATGGAATATCTTGGTCTCAACACAAGTGTAGGTGGTTCTCTCTCAGAAAATGTAGGTTGGAAGTGTAGGTTCGTTCTGATGGCTCTCTCCACGAATGAAGAGGAGGTGGAGGGGGTATATATAGCCTCCACACAAAATCTAACCGTTACACACAACTTACCAATCTCGGTGGGACCGAACTGACAAACTCGGTTGGACCGATTCAGCAAATCTAGTGACCGTTAGGATTTTCGGTGGGACCGACATGCAACTCGGTAGGACCGATATGGTTAGGGTTAGGGCATAACGTAATCTCGGTGAGACCGATTACACAAACTAGGTGGGACCGATTTTGGTAAAAAACTAACCAGAGAGTTGGTCAGGTAAACTCGGTGGGACCGATTCGCTCATTTCGGTGAGACCGAAATGTTGCAAAATAGAAACAGACAGTTTACATTGCAATCTCGGTTGGACCGATCGCTCATCTCGGTAGGACCGAAACGTTACGAAGGGAAACCAAGAGATTACAATCCCATCTTGGTGAGACCGAGATCCCTATCGGTGAGACCGATTTGCCTAGGGTTTGTGGCAGTGGCTATGACATATGAACTCGGTGGCGCCGGATAGAAAGAATTGGTGGGGCCGAGTTAGACTTCTGGTTTAGGTCATATGTGGATGTGGGAAAGTAGTTGAGGGTTTTGGAGCATATCACTAAGCACTATGAAGCAAGAACCTCATTAAGCAACACCTCATCCCTCCTTGATAGTATTGGCTTTTCCTATAGACTCAATGTGATCTTGGATCACCAAAATATAAAATGTAGAGTCTTGAGCTTTGAGCTTGAGCCAATCCTTTTATCCTTAGTATTTTGAGGGGTCCCCTTTTCTCATCCATGCCATGCCATTCATTGAGCTTTTCCTGAAATATTTATCTTGGAATAATGTTAGCTCAATGAGCTATATGTTGTTAGGAATTACCAAAACCACCTAGGGATAGTTCCACTTTCACTGGCGCGCCCAGGTGGGTTGTGCCCACCTGGTGACCCCCCTCTAGTGTTTATTGGCTCCAGTTTTTCTTAAATAATCCATAAAAATCTCCGTGAAGTTTTAGCTCATTTGGAGTTGTGCAGAATAGGTGGCTTGATGTAGCTTTTACAGGTCCAAATTTCGAGCTGCCGAAATTCTCCCTCTTGGTGTGTTCCTTGCAAATTATGAGAGAAAAGGCATTAGAATTACTCCAAAACACATTATTATGGATAAAAACATTATAAATAACAGTAATAAAACATGATGCAAAATGGACGTATCAGACGCAACCCACCTGGGCGCGCCCAGGAACCCAGGCGCGCCCAGGGGGGTTGTGCCCCTCTTAGTTACCTCCCAAACCGCCTTTTCGCCCTATAAATTGCCAAATATTCCAAAAACCCTCAAGGTAACCCTAGATCAGAAGTTCTGCCTACGCAAGCCTCTGTAGCCACGAAAAACCAATCTATACCCCGTTCCGGCACCTTGCCAGATGGGGAAATCATCACCGGTGGCCATCTTCATCATCCCGGTGGCCACCATGATGAGGAGGGAGTAGTCCACCCTCGGGGCTGAGGGTTTGTACCAGTATCTATGTGTTTAATCTCTCTCTCTCTCTCGTGTTCTTGAGATGTCACGGTCTTGATGTATCGCGGGCTTTGTTAATATAGTTGGATCATATGGTGTTTTCCCCTCTCTATCTTGTTGTGAATTGAGTTTTCCCTTTGAGATTTCATCTTATCGGATTGAATACTAGTATGGATTTGAGAGCACTTGATGTATGTCTTGCTATGAATACCCGTGGTGACAATGGGGTACCATATTGATTCACTTGATATGTGTTTTGGCACTCAACTCGCGGATTTGCGAGGTGACATAGGGGTAATCTATGCATAGGGTTTGATGCACGTTCTTGTCTTTGTTTCTCCGGTAGAAATCTTGGGGCACTCTTTGAGGTTCTTTGTGTTGGATTGAGTATTATGAATCCGAAATTGTTTGAAGCGTATCATATAATGAACTCAAGGATACTTGTGGTGACATTAGAGTTGGTTGATGCGTATCATATGGTGTTATTTTAGTACAAACTCTTGGACAGATCGAACGGAAAGAATAACTTTGTGTTATTTTAGTATGAACTCTTGAATATATCGAACGAAAATAATAACTTTGAGGTGGTTTCGTACCCTACAAGAAATATCTTCTTATGTTCCCCGCTAGATAAGAACTTTGGAGTGATTCTTCATCGCACGTTGAGGGGTGGTTACTAACACGTCCATTTTGCATCATGTTTTATTACTATTATTTATAATGTTTTTATCCAT
This sequence comes from Aegilops longissima, assembly GCA_021605205.1. Taxonomy (NCBI): domain Eukaryota; kingdom Viridiplantae; phylum Streptophyta; class Magnoliopsida; order Poales; family Poaceae; genus Aegilops; species Aegilops longissima. The sequence continues at coordinate 508,078,402 of CM038681.1, forward strand.
AATAATTCTTTCTGGAGTAATTCTAATGCCTTTTCTCTCATAATTTGCAAGGAACACACCAAGAGGGAGAATTTCGGCAGCTGGAAATCTGGACCTGGAAAAGCTACGTCAGGCCACCTATTCTGCACAACTCCAAATGAGCTGAAACTTCACGGAGATTTTTTATGGATAATTTAAGAAATATTGGAGCCAATAAACACTAGAGGGGGGCCACCAGGTGGGCACAACCCACATGGGCGCGCGAGGCCCCCCAGGCGCGCCCTGGTGGGTTGTGGCCTCCTCGGCCCACCTCCGGTGCCCATCTTCTGGTATATAAGTCATTTTGACCTGGAAAAAATAAGGATGATACTTTCAGGATGGAGCGCCGCCTTCTCGAGGTGGAACTTGGGCAGGAGCACTTTTGCCCTCCGGCGGAGTGATTCCGCCGGGGGAACTTCCCTCCCGGAGAGGGAAATCATCGTCATCATCATCACCAACAACTCTCCCATCTTGGGGAGGGAAATCTCCATCAACATCTTCAACAACACCGTCTCCTTTCAAACCCTAGTTCATCTCTTGTATTCAATCTTGTTACCGGAACTATAGATTGGTGCTTGTGGGTGACTAGTAGTGTTGATTACATCTTGTAGTTGATTACTATATGGTTTATTTGGTGGAAGATTATATGTTTAGATCAATTATGCTATTTAATACTCCTCTGATCATGAACATGTTTATCATTTGTGAGTAGTTACTTTTGTTCTTGATGTCACGGGAGAAATCATGTTGCAAGTAATCATGTGAACTTGATATGTGTTCGATATTTTGATAGTATGTATGTTGTTATTCCCTTAGTGGTGTTGATACGTCCATTTTGCATCATGTTTTCTTACTGTTATTTATAATGTTTTAATCGATAATAATGCTTTCTGGAGTAATTCTATTGCCTTTTCTCCCATAATTTGCAAGGTACACACCAAGAGGGAGAATCCCGGCAGCTGAAAATCTGGACCTAAAAAAGCTACGTCAGGCCACCTACTCTGCACAACTCCAAACGGGCCAAAAATTCACCAAGATTTTTTATGGAATATATAGGAAATATTGGATCCAATAAGTACCAGAGGGGAGCCACCAGGTGGGCACAACCCACCTAGGCGCGCCAGGCCCCCCTGGCATGCCCTGGTGGGTTGTGGCCTCCTAAGCCCACCTCCGGTGCCCATCTTTTGGTATATAAGTCATTTTGACCTAGAAAAAATAAGGAGGAGGCTTTCGGGACGAAGCGGCGCCGTCTCGAGGCGGAACTTGGGCAGGAGCACATTGGCCCTCCGGCGGAGCGATTCTGCCGGGGGAACTTCACTCCCGGAGGGGCAAATCATCGTCATCATAATCACCAACAACTCTCCCATCTTGGGGATGGCAATCTCCATCAACATCTTCATCAGCACAATCTCATCTCAAACCCTAGTTCATCTCTTGTATTCAATCTTGTTACCGGAACTATAGATTGGTGCTAGGGGTGACTAGTAGTGTTGATTACATCTTGTAGTTGATTACTAAATGGTTTATTTGGTGGAAGATTATATATTCAGATCCATTATGCATATTAATACCCCTCTTATCATGAGCATGTTTATTGTTTGTGAGTAGTTGCCTTTGTTCTTGAGGTCACGGGATAAATCATGTTGCAAGTAATCATGTGAATTTGATATGTGTTTGATATTTTGATAGTATGTATGTTGTGATTCCCTTAGTGGTGTCATGTGAATGTCGACTACATGGCACTTCACCATATTTGGGCCTAAGGGAATGCATTGTGGATTAGTAAATAGATGGTGGGTTGCGAGAGTGATAGAAACTTAAACCCTAGTTTATGCACTATTCCGTAAGGGACCGATTGGATCCTAGAGTTTAATGCTATGGTTAGAATTTATTCTTAATACCTTTCTCGTAGTTGCAGTGCGGGAGGGTTAATCATAAGTAGGAGATTTTTTCAAGTAAGAACAGCACCTAAGCACCGGTCCACGCACATATCAAATTATCAAAGTAGCGAACACAAATCAAACCAACATGATGAAAGTGACTAGATGAAATTCCCGTGTACCCTCAAGAACGCTTTGCTTATTATAAGAGACCATTTTGTCCTACCCGTTGCCTCAAAAGGATTGGGCTACCTTTCTGCATACTTGTTACTATTATCATTACTTGCTCGTACAAATTATCTGGCTATCAAACTACTCGACACTTAGAATTTCAGCACTTGCAGACATTACCTTACTGAAAACTACTTGTCATTTCCTTCTGCTCCTCGTTGAGTTCGACACTCTTACTTACTGAAAATAGATACAATTGATCCCCTATACTTGTGGGTCATCAAGGCTACTTTCTGGCGCCATTGCCGGGGAGTGAAACGCCTTTGGTAGGTGGAATTCGGTAAGGAAACATTTATATAGTGTGCTGAAATTTATTGTCACTTGTTACTATGTAAAACAATCCTTTGAGGGGTTTGTCCAAGGTATCTTCACCTCGTCCAGAACCACAATTAATTGCCCCTCAACCTACTGCACCTACTGAAAATATTGAATATGAAATTCCTTCAGGTATGATAGAACAACTGCTAGCTAATCCTTATGCAGGAGATGGAACTGAACATCCTGACATGCATTTGATACATGTAGAACAAATTTGTGGATTGTTTAAGCTTGCAGGTTTGCCCAGGGATGAAGTTATGAAAAAGGTTTTCCATTTATCTTTGAAGGGAAAATCATTGGCATGGTATAGGCTATGCGATGATATTGGATCATGGAATTGGAATCGTTTAAAATTGGAGTTTCACCGAAAATTTTATCCTATGCATCTAGTTCATCATGATCGGAATTATATATATAATTTTTGCCCTCTTGAAGGAGAAAGTATCGCTCTAGCTTGGGGGAGGCTTAAGTCAATGTTATATTCATGCCCCAATCATGAGCTCTCAAGAGAAATTATTATTCAGAACTTTTATGCTCGACTTTCTCGTAATGATCAAACCATGCTGGATACTTCTTGTGCTGGTTCTTTTATGAAGAAAACTATAGAATTCCGGTGGGACCTTCTGGAAAGAATTAAACACAACTCTGAAGATTGGGAACTCGATGAAGGTAAAGAGTCAGGTATAAAGCTTAAGTATGATTGGGTTAAATCTTTTATGGATACCGATGCTTTTCAAAAGTTTAGCACTAAATATGGACTTGACTCTGAGATAGTAGCCTCCTTTCGTGAATCGTTTGCTACTCATGTTGAACTCCCTAAAGAGGAATGGCTTAAATATCATCCACCTATTAAAGAAGAAATTAAAGAACCAGTACCAATTAAGTAAGAAACTATTATCTATAATGTTGATCCAGTTGTTCCTACTGCTTATATTGAGAAACCCCCTTTTCCTATTAGGATAAAGGAACATGCTAAAGTTGTAACTGTGGTTAACAAAAGCTCTGTCGGAACACCTAAATCAGATGGACAAATTAGAGTTGAACCTAATATTGCTATGGTTAAAGATCTCTTAGAAGAAGATGTGGATGGGCATGTTATTTACTTCTGTAAAGAAGCTGCTAGAATTGCTAAACCTGATATAAAAGATAAACATAGACCTGTTGTGGGCATGCCTGTTATTTCGGTTAAAATAGGAGACCACTGTTATCATGGTTTATGTGACATGGGTGCTAGTGTGAGTGTTATTCCTTACAAGTTATATCAAGAAATTAGGGAAGACATAGCACCTACAGAGTTAGAAGACATATATGTTACTATTAAACTTGCTAATAGAGACACCATATCACCGTGTGGGATTATTAGAGATGTTGAAGTCTTGTGTGGGAAGATAAAATATCCTAATGATTTTCTTGTTCTTGGTACCCTGCAAGATGACTTCTGTCCCATTATCTTTGGAAGACCTTTCCCGAACACAGTTAATGCTAGGATAGATTGCCAGAAACAAACTGTGGGTGTTAGCTTTGGTGATGAGTCTCATGAGTTTAATTTTTCCAAGTTTAGTAGAAACCATCATGAAAAAGAATTGCCTAGTAAGGATGAATTAATTGGTCTTTCTTCTATTGCTGTGCCACCTACTGATCCTTTAGAACAATACTTGCTAGACCATGAAAATGATTTACATATGCATGAAATAAATGAAATAGATAATATTTTCTTTGAACAACGCCGTGTGCTTAAACACAATTTGCCTATTGAAACTCTCGGAGGTCCTCCTCCACCTAAAGTTGATTCTGTGTTTGAATTAAAACAATTGCCAGACACTTTGAAATATGCTTATCTTGATGAAAAGAAGATATATCATGTTATTATTAGTGCTAACCTTTCAAAACATGAAGAAGAAAGATTATTGAAGGTTCTAAGGAAGCACCGAGCTGCTATTGGATATACTCTTGGTGATTTAAAGGGCATTAGTCCCACTCTATGTCAGCACAAAATTATTATGGAACCTGATGTTAAACCAGTTGTTGATCACCAACGTCGGTTGAATCCAAAGATGAAAGAGGTGGTAAGAACGAAAATGTTAAAACTTCTGGAAGCAGGTATAATCTATCCTATAGCTGATAGTAGATGGTCAAGTCCTGTTCATTTTGTCCCTACGAAAGGAGGTATTACTGTTGTTCCTAATGATAAGAATGAACTTATTCCACAAAGAATTGTTACAGGCTATAGAATGGTAAGTGATTTCAGAAAATTAATTAAAGCTACTAGAAAAGATCATTACCCTTTGCCTTTTATTGATCAAATGCTTGAAAGACTATCTAAGCACACACACTTTTGCTTCCTTGATGGATATTCTGGTTTTTCACAAATACCTGTTTCTCAACCTGATCAAGAAAAGACTACCTTTACTTGTCCTTTTGGAACCTATGCTTATAGACGTATGCCTTTTGGTTTATGTATTGCACCTGCTACCTTTCAAAGATGCATGATGGCTATATTCTCTGACTTCTGTGAAAAGATTGTTGAGGTTTTCATGGATGACTTCTCTGTTTATGGGAAGTCTTTTGATGATTGCTTAAGCAATCTTGATCGAGTTTTGTAGAGATGTGAACAAACAAATCTTGTCTTGAATTGGGAGAAGTGCCAATTTATGGTTAATGAAGGCATTGTCTTGGGTCATAAAATTTCTAAAAAAGGTATTGAAGTGGATAAAGCTAAAGTTGACGCAATTTAGAAAATGCCATGTCCCAAGGACATCAAAGGTACTTGTAGTTTCTTAGGTCATGCTGGTTTCTATTGGAGATTTATCAAAGACTTTTCTAAAATTTCTAGGCCTCTTACTAATATTTTGCGAAAGGATATTCCTTTTGTCTTTGATGATGATTGTCTTGAAGCCTTTGAAACACTCAAGAAAGCTTTAATCACTCCACCTATAGTTCAACCACCTGATTGGAATTTGCCTTTTGAAATTATGTGTGATGCTAGTGATTATGCTGTTGGTGCTGTTCTAGGACAAAAAGTTGACAAAAAATTGAATGTTATTCATTATGCTAGTAAAACTGTAGATAGTGCTCAGAAAAATTATGCTACTACTGAAAAAGAATTCTTAGCAATGGTGTTTGCTTGTGATATGTTTAGACCTTATATTGTTGATTCCAAAGTAACTGTTCGCATAAACCATGCTACTATTAAATATCTTATGGAAAAGAAAGATGCTAAACTTAGACTTATTCATTGGGTTCTCTTGATAAAAAAATTTGATTTGCATACTATTGATAGAAAAGGAGCTGAGAACCCCGTAGCTGATAACTTGTCTAGGCTTGAAAATGTGCTTGATGACCCACTTCCTATTGATGATAGTTTTCCTGATGAGCAGTTAGCTGCAATAAATGTTGCTAATTGTACTCCTTGGTATGATGACTATGCTAATTACATTGTTGCTAAATATTTACCACCTAGCTTTACTTACCAACAAAAGAAAAAATTCTTCTATGATTTAAGACATTACTTTTGGGATGACCCGCACCTTTATAAAGAAGGAGTAGATGGTATTATTAGACGTTGTGTAACTAAGCATGAACAGGGACAAATCCTATGGAAATGTCACTCTGAACCTTATGGAGGGCATCATGCTGGAGATAGAACCGCTCACAAGGTATTGCAATCTAGATTTTATTGGCCTATTCTCTTCAAGGATGCTCGTAAGTATGTCTCATCTTGTGATGAATGCCAAAGAATAGGTAATATTGGTAAGCGTCAAGAAATGCCTATGAACTATTCTCTTGCTGTTGAACCATTTGATGTTTGGGGATTTGATTACATGGGACCTTTTCCTTCCTCTAATGGGTATACACATATTTTGGTTGTTGTTGATTATGTTACTAAATGGGTAGAAGCTATTCCAACCAGTAGTGCTGATCAGAACACCTCTATTAAAATGCTTAAGGAAGTTATTTTCCCAAGGTTTGGAGTCCCTAGATATTTAATGACTGATGGTGGTTCACACTTTATTCATGGTGTTTTCCTTAAAATGCTTGCTAAGTATGATGTTAACCATAGAATTGCATCACCCTATCATCCTCAGCCTAGTGGTCAAGTTGAACTTAGCAATAGAGAAATAAAATTAATTTTGCAAAAGACTGTTAATAGGTCCAGGAACAATTGGTCCAAGAAATAATATGATGCACTTTGGGCTTATAGAATAGCATATAAAAATCCCATGGGTATGTCTCCTAATAAAATGGTTTATGGAAAAGCTTGTCATTTGCCTCTTGAGTTAGAACATAAAGCATATTGGGCAGTTAAAGAACTCAACTATGACTTCAAACTTGCTGGTGAAAATAGTTATTTGATATAAGCTCATTAGATGAATGGAGAACCCAAGCATACGAAAATGCAAAGTTATTTAAAGAAAAAGTTAAAAGATGGCATGACAAAAGAATTCAAAAACGTGAGTTTAAAGTCGGAGAATATGTTCTTTTGTACAACTCTCGTTTTAGATTCTTTGCAGGGAAACTCCTCTTGAAATGGGAAGGCCCATATGTCATCGAGGAGGTTTACCGGTCTGGTGCCATAAAAATAAATAATTTCGAAGGCACTAACCCAAAGGTTGTCAACGGGCAACGAATAAAGCATTGTATCTCATGTACGCCTTTTAATGTTGAAAGCAATATTATCCAAACTTTGACACCGGAAGAACACATAAAAGAGTCCTTTCAGAACACTCCAGAATCATCAAAATAAGGAGGTACGTGATACTGTAATTAAACAGACTCCAAAAAAACTGCAACAATATATTTTTTCAGTTTTGGAATATTTTATAATTTTGGAAATAAAGAAACTCCCAGTAAGCGTCCCCTGGTGGGCATAATACACAGGTGGGTTGTGCCCACCTGGGACACCTCCCGTACTCCGTTTTTCTTCCGTATGCTTGTCCTCCAAGATAAAAAATCTATATATACTTCCCGAACCTATTAACCACTGTATCGCGAAGAAAATCCTATGTTCTCTTTTCTTGCTGTTTCTGGTCAGATTTGTCAAGCTGGGCATCATGTATTCCTGCTCCTCCAACCACTTGGAAGAAGATAGTTGGCTGATGAAGATCAAGATGAAGAGGGAGGAGCCCACAGACCCTACCAAAGGAGACAAGGGCAAGGAAACTACCGTGGATCCATCCCCGGTGGCAACACAAGCTCTGTTGGCCGAGGAGGAGGAGGAAGATATCCTTTAACCATATCTTACTCACCTTACTCAGGCGGAGATTAATGCTTTTCGTGCCTTTGAAATGGTTTGCATACAAAATAAGTGTCTCACTCGCAAAAATATTCTGCATCAAGAGCATATCATCTATCTTCGGAGCGTCATCCGTCGGCTATAGGATCTCTTGGCCCTTAAAGACAAGATCGCTTCATCACCACCATCACCTTATTCACCACCAAAGGAGAACTGAGTATCGGGTATGGGCACTCCCCTTGGCTTCCGCCAAGCTTGGGGGAGTTGCCCCGGTACCGTATCATCCCACTATCTTTTTACTTTTACTTATCTTAGTTAAATCTTTTGCTTAGAAGAATAAAGTTTAGTTCGACCTTTTCTTCTTTTTGAGTTTGCTTAGTGATCTATCATTGTTATCGTGTGCAAATTATATAATAAAGTTAGTTTGAGTTTTTTCTTTCTTTATTTTCATGTTGCAAATAAAGAAAAGAAATAAGAAAAAAAGAAAAAAAGAAAGAAAATAAATAAAAGAAGGGAAATAAATCAATAAGATTATATACTAATCCTATGGTAGGTGATCGCACCACATAAGGAAAAGTATAGGTAAGAAAATTTTATTAGAGGTTGACAGACATAGCATTAGTCAATGATGCAACTCATGAAAGAATTAATAAGGGAAGGGAAGATTCACATATAAATACACTATCCTAGAATTTTTTTGTGATTGTGAGCCCTCATCAAAATATTATATGCAATTTTTTCTGGCATTGGACAAGGAAGACAACTTAATGGTTTATATTTATTTATATTCACATAGAAGTCATATTGTCATAGATCCTTCAACATGTGGTGCTTGCCCCCTATCTTTGCTAGCCAAAAAATCCGTACTAAGTAGAGATACTACTTGTGCATCCAAAAACCCTTAAACCCAAATCTTTTTCAAGCGTCCACCATACCTACCTATGGATTGAACAAGATCCTTCAAGTAAGTTGGCATCGGTGCAAAAAGGCAATAAAAATTGCTTCTAAATATGTAAGATCACTTAGTGTAAGAGAAAATTGAGCGTTGTACGAACTTGGATGACAAAGAAATAAAAGCGACAGACTGCATAATAAAGGTTTTCATCTTAAGGGGCAATACAACATGACATTCTCTTGCACTAAGGGATTGCGCATGCAAACAGATAAAGCGCATGGCAACCTCTGCTTCCCTCTGCGAAGGGCCTATCTTTTACTTATGTGTATTTACTTTAATTCAAAGAGTCAAAGTTTTCCTTCTATTCCTATTTATTTACTCTTTTGGAAAGCATCATGTCGTGAGGAAAGATCTAGGCACATATGTCCAGTTGAATATAGATAGCATGAGTTATTATTGTTGACATCACCCTTGAGGTGAGTAAGTTGGGAGGCAAAACTATAAGCCCCTATCTTCCTATGTGTCCGGTTCAAACGTTTTGTTCATGAGTACAAGGTGAGTTCTAGCAATCATAGAAGACTATATGATGGTTGAGTATGTGGACTTGCTTAAAGGCTCCGATTCGTGACCCTTCCTGAAAAGATGATGAATTGTAGTTGCAAAGTTAACTGAGGACATAGTTTCTTGGGTTCTAATAGAGTTGTCGCTTTATACTTCGATTGTGTGATGAACTATTACTTATTCATAGGAAGTATATGACGCAAGTTCTATGATAAAAGTCCTATGTTAATTTTTGTTGTTGTTATAATAATCAACATGACGCTTCTATGTCTGTATTTGTTTTTATCGACACCTCTCTCTCAAAGCATGTGGACTTGTTTCTCGATTTTGGTTTTCGCTTGAGGACAAGCAAGGTCTAAGCTTGGGGGAGTTGCTACATCCATTTTGCATCATGTTTTCTTACTATTATTTATAATGTTTTTATCCATAATAATGCTTTTTGGAGTAATTCTATTTCCTTTTATCTCATAATTTGCAAGGTACACACCAAGAGGGAGAATTCCGGCAGCTGGAAATCTGGACCTACAAAAGCTACGTCAGGCCACCTATTCTGCACAACTCCAAATGGGCTGAAACTTCACGGATATTTTTTATGGAATATATAAGAAATATTGGAGCCAATAAGTACCAGAGGGGAGCCACGAGGTGGGCACAACCCACCTGGGGGCGCCAGGCCCCCCTGGCGCGCCCTGGTGGGTTGTGGCCTCCTCGGCCCACCTCCGGTGCCCATCTTTTGGTATATAAGTCATTTTGACCTAGAAAAAATGAGGATGATGCTTTTGGGACGAAGCTCCGCCGTCTCGAGGCGGAACTTGGGCAGGAGCACTTTTGCCCTCCGGCGGAGCGATTCTGCCGAGGGAACTTCCCTCCCGGAGGGGGAAATCATCGTTATCATCATCGCCAACAACTCTCCCATCTTGGGGAGGGAAATCTCCATCAAAATCTTCACCAGCACCATCTCATATCAAACCCTAGTTCATCTCTTGTATTCAATCTTGTTACCGGAACTATCACTACAAAAAAATACACTTCCGTGATGATACATGTTTGTCACAGTAGGTCACATTTTCTGTCATGCATGTACAACCATGACAAATTTATGACAGAATCAAGATAGTCATACCTGTGCTGTCGTAGAAGTGTTCCATGACATTACCAAAATTATCATCACGGAAGTGTCCACTTCCATGACGATAAATCGCATGTCACAGAAGTGCTTTCGTCAAGGGTGACCGACACGTGGCATCCACCGTAACTGAACGCCGTTAAGCTATCGGGTCCGATTTTGGATCCGATAACCCGTTAACAGCCCCGACCAATGGGGATTTTCCACGTGTAAAATCATCATTGGCTGGAGGAAACACATGTCGGCTCACCGTTGGGACAGATGTCATCCACTCATTGGACCCAAAGCACCTATGATACATCGACATGTGGCACAGCCCAACAGAGGCCCATTCCTGTGAAAAGGCCGACCCGTTTAACTTGGTCAAAGGGTGGAGGGCCGGCCCACGACAAGCCTGTTAACGGCTTGTTTGCATATAGCCCATTTACAGCCCGCTATCCGAGGGCCCGTTTACGGCTTATCCGTATTAGGCCCAGTAGCGTCATCTGGGCCGTCCAATATAATTCCAGCCCATTTTAACTTCCGGCCCATGTATGGCCCATGACGACTTTTGGCCCATATGAGGCCCTTAGTAACCCTCGGCCCTTAACGGCCCGTGGTAAAACTGGCCCGTAATGAACAGTGTATCACTTTATACCCATTAATGACTCATTATTCCGTTGGGCTGTTTCCAGCCCATGTTATCTTTCGGCCTTCTCAGGGCCCATTTATTCTTGGGCTCATTTCCAGCATTCGGTTACTTACGGCCCGTTACTATCATTTTCTGCTTGTGGGCCAAATTCAGACCGTGGTTACAGTCGGCCCGTTTGTGGCCCGTTAATACATTGGGCCATTTTCATGTTGAAAAAAAACATGTTGGGCTGTTTTCATAGAGTTATCAAATACGGCCTATAGACGGCCCGTTATTGTCCACAAATAGTACGACCCATGATTGGCGAAATGATGATACGCCCCATAGAAGGCCCATGGATCCTACGGCCCGTAAAAGGCCCATGGATCGTACGACCCATAGAAGGCCCATGGATCCTACGGACCGTAAAAGGCCCATGGATCGTACGGCCCATGGATCCTACGGCCCGTATAGAAGGCCAATGGATCCTACGGCCCGTAGAAGGCCCATGGATCATACGGCCCGTAGGAGGCCCATGGTTACAACAGTCCGTGTGTTTCCATGATTATTTTGGCCTAGTTTCCAAAAATAGGTTATTGTGGCCACTAGAAAAACATAGAAAAAGAATTGCAGTGACTACAAGCAAACAACTAAACAAGACAATAAGGAAATAAATAAGCAAGCAATTAACGCTAGCCTATTACCGCTATTACACATATTACATCCACTTTGGGCATCAAAGTTCGCCACCGGCAAATATAGGGAACAAAGCAGATATTACATACATCGGCCATCAAAATTGGCCACCAGTGCAAATAAACGCGGCAGCAAAACAAGAGCATAACTGAAACAACTTCAGAAGAGCTCTAGAAACGTGGTATCCACCATGCTGGCAATAAGCTTAGCAAGCTTATTAGCTTTGTCCTGTTTGGTGCTAAAATCCTCCAACGCTTGCTGTTGCACCAGAAAGTATGCATCTGAATGCTCCAGGGACTTTCACAGTCCTTCCGCTTCTTGTCGCAACACAGCTGATCGATGTCTTTCAGCTTGTAGTTGAGACTCAAGAAACCAAACTGATTCAGACAGTGAGTTTGAATAGCTTGTGCAAGCGGTAGTGGCCAGTAACTCGAACACTAAACCAAGACAGGACGTTGGGGTTGTCTCACTGTCTTCGAGATAGTCTTCCTTAGCTGTTTTATCAGCTTTGTTGGAGACCAACAAGGATGTGTCACTATCCTGAACCTTATCTGCATTACTTCCTTTATCATTGCTTAATAAGGCACTCTTCCCCAATATTTTGTCAGCATTCTAAAAGAAGAAACAAGCAGACACATAACATGTTTAGCATGTACTAGTATATGAAACTCATTTCGGTGAACCAGTTCATTAGTAAGGTGGACAGGATTAAACTACCAAGTCTTATATTGCCAAGTACTAGTACATAATAAAAGCATCAAACAAACATATATCTATGTCCTATGGTCACTGCATTTTCTTGCCAAATCAAAATAGAGACACGGTTCAAATCATATCAGTTCAAGACAAAGCGGTAGTGAAAGAATACAAAGCACGGGGAACTACACGACACAACAAGATTTCAGATGGGTACCACAGGTCTACATGTACAACAACACTATTGGCTCTGTTGTGATGCTAGTAATGTGCATGATATGAGAAGTCAACTGTATACACAATTGAAATTGAAATCAACAGAGCTATTGATAAGAGCAAGCCTGTTAAAGAAACATGCGTGAACATACCTGCTGTGCCATTGGAGTTTTGATTGGATCCTTCAATTTAAAAATAAATTTGTATGAGTAAATACAGTGATACAAGAGCAAAGCAGTATGCACGATAGCAATCATAGTTAAAAAAGGCGCGCCTAAGCGAGCGCTTAAGCGCGCCTAGGCTCTAGGCATTGGCGAAACGCATTGCGCATAACTACGCTTAATCTGTGCATAACTGTGCATAAGAATGCGCTTTGGTCAGTAAAGCGCAAGGTGGTGGCAAAACACACAATTAACGCCTAGCGCTTTTTTGAACTATGATAGCAATGGAATCTTAAATTAGACCAGTTGTTCTTCAGGTTTAGGCACTTGTTCTACATGAACAGAGTACAGTAAGACGCAAGAATATAGTACTTAAAAATAGAAAATGAGCTCATAGACCTTACCACATTCTTGGTTCGGGACCAAGATGAACAAGGCATTCCGGTCATCGCCCAATAAATGTGTCTCGGGGAGAACGTAAGGGAATTTGATGAGTTTCTTTGCCGGTGAAGTACGCTTTTCTTGAGTAATTCGATACTACCACCAAGCATTCTTGAAGATAGCAGAGGTATTAGCACAGGTTACCTCATCCTGAGTTTCCAAATCGGTCCTTCTCTATAGAGAAAAATGGGAAAATTTGCTGTATTATAACCATCATGGAGGTAGGATGTATGGGACAAAGCAAAGTAATTGCCATAAATAACATTACTTACACATAATTCCTGGACAAACACCTGCAACTGGCATTTTCCTTCATCTTCAGTATAATATTTCCAAGATGGGAAGATACGCACATATGATTTAACAACATCAAATGCGATAGATGCTAAACTACGACTAGCTGGTTGTGCTTCCTCCACATGAATAGGCGTACTAACTGGTGGAGTTGGGGTTCGTCGTGGTAGTACTGGCCCTTTGGGCACTGGAGCTGCCTTACTAACTGCTCTTGTATGGGAGCTCTGTGGTGGAGATGGTGCTGTGTCAACAGGTACTGGGTTACTATCTGCTGGGGTTGGGGTTAGATTGGGTGAAGCTGGTTCTCTGTCCATCGCAGTAGGGGTACAATCTGGGAGAGTTTGGGTTATGTGTGGTAGGGCTGGTTCTCGTGCATGTACAACCGGGGTGCTATCTCCACCAAGAGGTAGCACTGTTTTATTTGAAGACCGTGTTTTTAGTTCGCTAGATGCTGGCATCACCCGCTCCAATTCAAATGGCTGATAAACAAGAAACATAGTTGAATGTACAAACATTGTATGAGAGGCAGATGCAATAGATAGTGTGGAAAAAAGAGGGCATGAAATAGTTGACATGTATATTGTTTAACTAAAACGGATAGCATGACATAATTTCACATATATGATGTCTATCTAAACTGGATAGCATAGCATAACATAATTCAAAGATATGATGAATAACTAAACATGATCGCATGACATAATTCACCTACATGTTATCTAAGTAATCAGGATCGCATCATTTAATTCACATATGTGATTTATATGCTAAACAAAGGGCATTAGATATGATGTCTGAACTAAGAACATGGTGTTGAATATTGTGTATATGATGTCTAAACTAGTCAATGCAAGACACCATATGCATGATATGAGCAGTATAACCGTGCCAAGTTAGAGCATACACCTCGATGGGGGAATAGGACTGGTCATATGTCTCTGAATCCATCTCTGAGGAGCTATCGGGACCCGACAAGAGATCTGCTTCGACAGGTAGCAATGTCTGCTCTGAAGGCCTTGTTTTCACTCCAGATTTTTCAACCTCCCACCCAAATGGCTGATTCACAGGAAGAGTAGTTTAATGTACAAACATTGTCGACAAATGGAAATGTAATGAAGAAAAAGATGGGCAAGATATCATTCAAATATATGATGCCTGGTTAAACAAGATGGCATTGCACATTTCACGTATATTATGGCTGGCTAAAAGACATGAGACTACATAATTCCCATATATGATATAGAAACTAAATAGGTGGCATTACAGAACATGTCTAAACTAAGCAGATGACATATATGATGTCAAAAGTAGGCACTGCAAGGCAACATATGCATGATATGACTAACATCATCATGCCAAGGTAGAGCAAACACCTTGGGAGGGTAAATAGGAGTGGTCACAAGGCGTGCAATCCGCCTCGTAACAGATATCTTCCTCTGGATTACAATCTGGAGAGGGGTGGGGAGGGTTTGCCATTGAACCCAACATGGAGCGATGTCTGCATGACATTGTATTGCTGCACAAAACTCTTCTCTTTTTCTCTACATGTTCAGCATGACTGTGTACAATATTTGACATGCCTACGAAAAAAATATGGTGAGATTATGTAAGGAGAGCATGCAGAAATTTAGAGTGATGGTAACAACCAGTGGATGGATCCAAAAATAATGATAGCAAGCTGATGATTAATTTAATTTAATAAAAAGACAGATGATGATTGCTTTATTATTTGTTTCCCACCCAAGATGAACAACATAGGCATACCCTAGGTGAACCAGATATTAGACAGATATACTATTCATTGCTTCCTCGATATGTGCCCCACAACTAATTTAGAACTCAAGTTTGAACATTAATTTGGACCTGACTTGGAGTCCAAGAGGTGAACAAGACGATAAAGTAGCATAACATAAGCAGAAACAAAAGAGTGTGACCTCTCTTGTGGACCCCTGTACTCCTGAGGTTCATCTGCTGAGTTGATAATGGTGATGCCGTTTGCGGTGGGTGCCGGCGGCATGGAAGGAGATCTGAGGCGGCGAAATACGGTCAGGAGTCGTGATGTTTGGTTTGGTGGATGTTTGTGTCGATGGAGCAACTCAGTTCAGGTGGACGACGTCGCGGCAGGAGCAGGACAAACCACACAAAGTTCCCTTCGACACCTACCTGTAACTGAAGTAATTCTGTAAGGGCTCATTTAGCTTGCATGATTCTAAAAACGCAGGGATAGGAAAAACACCGGAATAGGATAGGAATGCACATGGTAAACAGAGCATTTGTAAACACAGGATTTCTGTTAACTTGAGTGATTGGTTTACAGGAATGGGAAGAGCAGAGGAATGCAAAGAAACATGGCCAAAATAAAGTGAAACCATATGAAAGCGTGTACAGTTAGAATGTTATTATGCCACTAATGCACTTGGTCTTGTTTTCAAGCATAGGATTTTGAAAAGTAGGTCCAGGTGGATGTTTTGCTTCATTCCTTTCAACAAAATGCATGAATAATTGAATAGTAGAGTGCCATTGGAAAATTCCCTATTGCTATGTTTTTCCGTCGAACCAAAATAGCCCTAATGGATCGACATGAATGTATAGTAATAAGTGATGCAACAAGTGTACAACCTCTTTGTCGTAGCCGTGTCGACCTCAGCATCATTTGGTTGGTCGCTGAAGCAGTTGAGGCAGAGGTGGCTGTCGGAGGTGTGGAGGAAGATCTGAGGAATCTGTAGACAGCGTCTAGGGCACTACTCTGTTGTGATGGATCTTTCTGTAGTTGGAGCAGCCCCGGTGAGCCGTAAGACGTCCAGTCTGAAGCAGCACAAGATATACATCGTCAATCTCAAGTGGGATTCTAATAGCATCTCCAATAGATAATGTAAAATAGATGTAAAATTTACATCATCAAAAACCACCTGACTACAACAGATGAGGTAAAAATTGTTAACTCTGAACTTAACTATCGAAACTGAAATTTACTGTGGAATCTAAATGTTACTGTCGAAACTGAACGCAATGGTAGCAGAGAGGCACTTGACATGTAGTTTAGGGAGGGCCTATAGTTCATCTTCAACCTACACCCCCCTGAGCCGCCAGCCACCACCAGCCGAACCACCAGCCCCAGCGCCGCCTCGCCGCCCAGAAACAACTCCCCACCACCGGTCCACCGCCGCCCTGGCCAGCCCTATAGGCCCCCCGCCCCCACACTGAACCCTAAGATAGATAGTGGGGTACCTCTCCAGTGAGCCCCCGTCCCTGCTGCGGGTGGTTCTTCCTTAATTCCGGGAGCCCCACCCTGAAAATCGATCGACCCAAAAGTCGATTCACCGATCAAGTGTAGCTAAATCGAGCAGAGCAACAAGACGAAGCGAGGGAGAGCAGCAGCAGAGCGCGAGCGAGCAAGAGCCGAGCAGCAGCAGCAATTGGGCGAAGGAAGGACGAGCGAGAGCCGAGCAGCAGCAGCAGATCCGGCTGGTATGGCCGCCGCCGCCAAGGGGCTCAGACCGGGGAGAGCCGCCATGGAGATGTCGCCCGTGGCGCTGGCTTCAAGGTAGCCGCTCCATGGGGGTGCAGGATGGAGCACCGTCGGTGCCGGGAGGTCGAGCTAAGGAGAAGGTGCGATGCGATGAGTGTACAACCTCTTTGGTGGCGCCGAGTAGGCCTCGGCTTCGTCCGAGGAGTCGGTGAGGATGCAGCGGTTCCGGTGGAGCAGGTTAAGGTGGCGCTGTGGGGATGGAGTAGCCGCGATAGACGAGGCGATCGTCGGAGCAGCTCCTTGGAGGTGGAGGACGGGGCGGGTGAACTGCCGGGACGACGAGATGGATGACAGATCCTCATCCGGGGAGGTGGACGAGGGACGTCGAGCTATTGTGGTGGACGACGTCGTCGGGGAAGAGGCTCCGGCTGGGCAGCGGTGAGGTGGCGGACAAAGGAGGGTGGGGTTTCGCGGGTGGAGCGGAGAGGTTATGGCGGCCTGGGATTTCGAATGGCAAAAAGGAGGCGATGGGAGGGGGTGAACCATGACTTAGGGACGCGCTTGTCCAAAATGCAGGGTGTGTTGCAAAAGTACCCCCCACCGATTTGAACTAGCGGCCCTTTCAGCTCAGGATTAGAAGGGGGATTTCACGTGTCGGGATTTGGCAGCTGGAGGGAGTTTTCGCGCGCGTTGTAATTTCGGGATAGCAAGGCGCGGGTTGTGAAGGCACCAGTTTTGGGAGCACGATATCTGAATTTTCGGGATATAACAAGGCGCGGGTTGAATTTTAGGGACAAGCCTAACGTGTAATATTGTACTTGTACGTACCAAATCAATTCGCACTTACCTCAACCAAAAAGAAAACGAAAAAATAAAACTATTCACACCACACAAAGAGAGAGTCTTGCCCCGTTTTACTATAAAAATGCTATTCAAAGCTACTCCCTCCTTCCATCTATATAGGGCCTAATGCGTTTTTCGATGCTAACTTTGACCAAATATTAGAGCAATAATATATGACATGCAACTTACAGAAAGCACACCATTAAATTAAATGCATGAAAGGTTCTTTCAATGATATAATTTTCACATTATGCTTGTCATGTACTATTAATCTTGTCAATAGTCAAAGGCGGTCTTAGAAAACGATTACGCCTATATAGATGGAAGGAGGAGTATGAATCCATGTTATGTCCAATTAAATTTTTAAACTTGCTGTATAATGCATGTAACCTACTCATACCAACATTTTAGTGCATTCCAAATGTCTATACTACCGCTGCAATTCGAACTGAATTTGAATTTGTTTCTCTATTTCAATAAGAATCTACAATCATGGTTGTTGCCAAGTTCAACCATCATTCGTGTATTACCTTAATAACACACCACATGATTACTATAGAGATAGATATGAACTATGTGTACTACATGAACTCGAATTCTACTTTTTGAATACACTTGATGTTGATTCCAAATAATAGTAAATTTGATGTACTAACTATATATTCATAATCTAAACCATGTTCCATACGTGTACACCGTGTTTATCACACATAGTATAGTGCCCCGCCCCCTACATTATGACAAGTATTTAGACCTGAGCTGCAAAAGCCACACACTAGCCCAAATTATGATCAATGTTCTATATATTATACGTAGTACTAGCAAGATGCCCATGCGTTCCACAAAACATCAACATGATCAAGGGGAGGCCTAATTTGCAAATATGGAGAGGGGTGTGGGCATCTTTTTTCAAAATTGCCATAGTTTCCTTCCTATCCGTCAGATATAAATTGGACGACCTATATTGCAGGATGGCAGGCACACCATCGTCAACAACTCCGTTTTTATAAGAGTAGAGATAAAATATATTATATGTAGTATAACATGTTTATAACCACACCATGTGTATCACCGTTATATATATTCACACATGCGTTGGTTTAAAACACTATGATAAATTCTTCAAATATCCGAATTCGCTTTTTATAATGAAGTATGATCTCTATTCGTCTTTTACACCCACACGATCCTCTTATTTTTGTAGCTAGCTAGCGCTAACTTTCTCTTGTGCATGCACACGCCCGCATCGCTCTCACCCTCCCTCAGGATTCTCTAGCTCCATCGCGCAAATTCGTCTTTTCACTTTAGATCGTTCACCCAAGGTCTGTGTAGGCCCCTAGCTCCTTCTTTACGGCACACATTGATCGATATGCCTCTCTAGCCAGGTGTGCCTAGCACAAAACACAAGCTCCCCTCTTCTCTTATCACCGTCCATGCCTCACTCCCACCACTCTTTTCATCGATCTCGTACTCGCACACTACTCCCCCCTTGATATAGTATGACTCTCGCACCACCTCCTAGATGCATCCCTCTCTCTCTATCCTTCTCCCCGTGCCTCATTTGCTTCTAACACATACATGCATGTATACCTATCGATCTCCCAAAATATACCAAGGTCGACTTTAACTATTCCCCCCCATCGATCGACGTACCTCACATGTTATGTCTCTCCTTTCTCTGACAAAGGACGATTGATCTTCCTATGTAGTTATGTCTGCTTACCACAGCCATATCGCCCCCCCTCATCATTCGTGCATGCCTCCTGACCCGTCTCTCACACGCACGTGCACAGATAGGCAGCCATCCCCTCTCTTATTGATATTGCAGGTGTGCCCGGTTGTCTAGCAAGCCTATCCCACCATTTGTTAGAAGCAACTCCACTACCACCCCCTCCAACACTCTAGCTCTGTCTCTCTCCCAACCTTATTCCTATCCTACACATATGCATGGATGCCGATCGATCTCCCTTCATACATGAGGTAGATCGATCTCCCTTAATACATGAGGTAGGCCTCTCTCCTCCTCCACACATATACCAGCCATTATATCTCTATAGTTAATTAGGCCTCCCTCCCCCCCACCACAGACCGATAGTCGAGCACTGGAGGTAGGTATCCATGCCACAGAGACAAACATCACCTGTCCCCTCTCACGTTCTAGTAGGCCAGCCACTCTATATCTTTGACGTGGGCACACACAAATTCGATGGCACTCTTTATCGATCGCGCACGCACACGCACACATCATTCCTCTCTTCGATTCTATGGACACCTCAAGCCGATGATACCTCCACTCTCTTCTCGTGGATCGCCCCCTCTATATATATGATATATCCAGGACTCTATTTCACACACATTGGATATGTTACATTTTTGACTAACCCCACCCCCCAAAAAAACTCTCATGAACCCACACACTATACTATCTCTCTATGTTTGTATCTCTCTCACACAACCCCACGTAGGTGGTGTACGTATACAAGAAGAGAATAGGTGCGCCGTGCATGTACTCACGCTTCGTGCCCAGCCACACCCGCGCGGGTACATGGTGGAGCTCATTTCTGTATGAAATGGCAGCCCACGTGCTAATTTGAACGCGTGTAGCGGTTGTTTACCTACGGAGGTCATGTACCACGCGTGCACGAAACAAAGTTCGACTTGATGCATTGGCGCGTTATTTTTAAATAAAGTTATATCGCTCAATGGCACGTACATAGAATACAAAATGATTTTTATGGAGAAAAAGGTAGTACGCTCCACTATATACAATGGAGCCTGCTTGCCTGGTTTGTCTCTCTTCAGAGTATCTCACACAAGGCTGCGGTGGCCTCTCTCTCTCTCACTGTTGCTCACTGATCTGGTCGCATCCCGTCCGCCGGCGGAAAGGGAGGACATGCATCGTTTCTCCGTTCGACGGCGCCGAGGCAGCACGTCCCAATCAGCGGTACACGCTGTTCTCTCTGACCAAGCTCCGGCGTGGTAGGGCCTATGCCACCTGCTCGCTGCCGCAGTATGGGCAGATTCCGCCCGCCGCCGCTCACCTAGTTACATCCCGACGACCTCCAGGTATCCCCTCGGGCCTTGCTCCACTGCCTGTCTTCCCACGTCGCTGCATGTGGATCTTCCATAGTTCTTTGCCCAAAACGTAGCTCGTCCGGCGTACTTTCCATATTGCAATCTCGTCCTCACACCGTTCTAGACAAGCACAACCGTGTTGTTATCTTCCCTTAGGACAAGGAATATGCTTCTTTTTTGTCGTCGCATGTGTCATCAACTATTATTGGCCAGTAATTGTTTCCTTTCTACCTCTTTTTTGCAAACATGGCTATCCATTTCACCTTGTTGCTATTGCGACCTTTTGGTGAACCGCACAAATCACTTTTTTCTTAAGAGTGTTTTGTGCAGTTCTACCAAAATGTCACACGGGCAACGTCTCTACATTTCAAAGGCGATCGCACAACGGAGATTGGTTTTGCTCTATCCTCCTCATCCAACTCCGAGCCTAATCTTCTCCAACTAGTTAGTCTTAAGAGAGACTGCAAAGGTGACCGACTTCTATTTGCGTGTTTATTGTTTCATCAGCAGTCCTCTATTATCGTAATCACACTTAATATCTTTGGAACAGGGACGCTCAGCTCTATTTTAGTGGAACTGCACAAAATGATCGGAATGTTGCATGCTCCAGACAGCTACTTTTTTCCCAACATGCCTTGTTGATTTAGACAGAGCCGGGGGGACGTTGCTGCCAATGAAAGCATGGATCAATTTTAATTTAACACCTTCTCGAAACTTTGCCTTCAGTTGTGATGTAAATATTAGCTCTGATTAGCAAGGAAGTTAGTTTTTTATTGTTTCCGAAAGAGCATCGATGACAAGAGACACGAAAAAAAAGCTAAAAGCTCACACCATTGTACAATTTCATGTCACTGGAAAATGATTTGTATAGTACGTCAATTATGTAAACAAATGCTGGAAGCTTGATAGCATTGCTAGAAGCCTCTTCGGCATCCGGGTCCATGTGCCATGCACAAAATTATACTCCTTCATTCCTAAATATTTGTCTTTTTACGAATTTCAAATGGGCATATTTTAGAGTGTATATTCACTCATTTTGCTTCGTATGTGTACTCCCTCTGTTCCTAAATATTTGTCTTTCTAGAGATTTCAGCAAGTGACTACATACGGAGCAAAATGAGTGAATCTACACTCTAAAATATGTCTATATACATCCGTATGTAGTAGTCCATTTGAATCTCTAAAAATACAAATATTTGGGTAGTCACTCATTGAAATCTCTAGAAAGACAAATACTCCGGAGTATATTTAAGAACCGAGGGGGTACTGCACAGCCGCATGGGAGACTCAGACCAGTCGTTGCGCCGCATAAATAGTGAGTAATGAGCATTCAAATCATAAGCCCCACCTTTCCCACTGTAAGTTCCTCGGAAGAAGCAACCATGAATACGCTCTTCTTTGAATCCGCTCATACTACTCCATCCGTCACTGTTTATAGAGCGCGCTTCAGAAAAAGAGAAAATCTCTGGGACCAAGGCGACTAGCGATCGGCCTGAAAAATAGCATTGGTAGTTATAGCACGACGTCTATTACTACTAGAGGAAATAATGCGTTCACACATGCATGCGCTGCTTCCACCCCGGGTACACACATGCATGCACTTACTCCACTCTATAGTACTACATCGAGAGAAAATTGCGGTTACCACGCCCTAATTAATTGAGCACTAAACCAAACGCGTCTAAAGTCTCTCTGGTGGTGGAAATGTATTGAGAGAAATGCATCATAATGAAGCGCGCCCTCTAAACTATGACGGAGGGAGGAGTAGTATGAAGGTGCAAAACCAAGTACGCGTGGGACCGGAGTGTGAGCAAACCGATCTCAATTGACGGCAAAATGGCCAACCCGCCGTTCCTTGAGAGAGACGAGGAGCGAGAACACACAGACGGGCTCGCACGGAGGCCAAGATATATTCGAGCATGGTTGATCGATATCATCATTACATGTTGGGCTGCCGTTTCCCGCCCTTCTATGGAATAAATGTGTACTTTATCAGAGATTAAAAAAAAATAAGAGTACAGAGGCTCCACCATGCGGTTCTAGTAGTAGTACTACTCGTAGGAGTACTACTAAACCTTGCGCTTGTTTCTTCGCCTCTTCGTGAAGTCGAACAATGATGGTACTTCGCACGTTCGGTACTACAGTGTATGCCTCTGGCAATCTGACACCGAATGAACTAATGCATGTCCACCGCCTGGGCGAGGGTACGTTGCATTAGTCAAAAGGCGTAAGCGAGCTTCACCTTGTCCTGCAAGCTTCTCCTCGTTCTGCGAGTTGACGGGACACACCAACAAGTAGTGCTAGTCCATACTCCCTCCTTTCCGGTTAATATGGCTTAATCTTTTTTGCGGGTAAATGAGAGAGCTTTATTCATATATAAGCACTCTTAGGACGATCAGCCAAGCCACTGGTCACTAGGAAGCGAGGTACCCCGCAAAAAAATAAGTAGGAAGCGAGGTGTTTCATCAAGCCAGCTCTCGGCCACATTCAAAGTGCAGCAAGCACGGTTCGCACAAAGATGCGCCGCAAGGTTTGCTGACCTTTTTTACATGCTGAATAACGAAAAAAGAGGAAATATTACCGAGCGCTCCTATTTGTAACAAGATGTGATCCAGAATTAAGCGAGAATTGTGGCGAGTGTTCCATGCAATCAACTTCCATTATCACATGCAAGAACCCTCGAAGAGAACCAAATATGTTGAAGATTGCTTTATCACATTTTAAAAATATAATAAGAGTGCAGACGCTCCTCCATCCTGTTCCTAGTACTAGTATAGTACATACCTATATAGACTATAGTAGTAGTAGTAGTACTAGTAAACTTTGCGCTTGGCTGTTCGCCTCTTCGGGAAGTGCAACAATAATAGTACTAGTACATTGTATGCTTCTGGCGATATGACACCAAATTAACTGTTGCACGTCCACCGCCTGAGCGAAGGAGAGCTTGCATTAGTCAAAAGTTTCTCCTTGTCCTGCGAGCAACCGCGCGCAAGCTTCTCCCGTCTTGCAAGCTTCTTCTCGGTTGGCAAGTTGATGGGACAAGCAAAGTAATGCTAGTCCATACTGCCTCCTCTCCGATTAATATGGCTTAATTTCAAACGAGATAAATACACTGTCTGTCACTGTATATTTGTAAAAATACAGTCAGTGGACTTCATAATATGCTCATTGCGCTCAATATATACATTTTCCGGTGTTTATACGGTCACCAGCTCACCCTGGCTGAGTATGTGTGTGCATGCACGTGTAGGTTGAGCACTTGAGCGTGGCCGTGTGTGTTCCATTGTGTGCTCGGACATGCATGCAATAGGGCGTCGCGCGTGTTTTTGCGTCCATGTGTACGTGTGACTGTTGCATACACGTAGGGGGAGTACGTGTAGGGGCCACTAAAGGAGCAGTGAAATCACACAGTAAGTTAGTCGGAAGAAGCAACCATCATTTCACTCTTCAATGACATGTACACAATATAAAATGGTTGATATGGAGAGATAAAGAAAACCACTATATACACTAGCAGGAGCCTAAGCTATAAGTCTGCTTGCTTGGGTTGCTGTCTTCACAAGCATAGAACGACGGTGGCCACACCGCTGGTCACGTATCCGGCATGATCCCGCAGCCGGGGGAAGGGAACAATGTTCTGCGTAGACGCGGTCGACATCGGCGAGGAAGAAAATCCACAGTCGGTGCATCCCAATCGGGGGTCACAGCGGTATGGGCCGATGCCCGTCCCAACTGCCCTTCTAGCTATAGCCCGACGTCCCAGGTAGTCCATCTTCCTTTTAGAGTCGGCTTGCTCCACTGCCGCAGCTCCCCACGTAGCTCCATCTCCATGTTGATCTTTCTCTACTTCTACCGGCTTCTACTTGTGATGAGTTTATGTCTCATGAACTAGTGCCAGTACTATTATTCTAATCACACTTCTTCAATATCTTTGCCATCAGGGATGCTCAGCTCGATTTTAGTGGAACTACACAAAAGCATCATATGATCCGAGGGTTCCAGCCGTCTTTCCTTCGACAGGTTCTACCTAGCCAGGAAATCAAATCCTGTTTAGGGTTTAGGGTTTAAGTCGTAGTGACCCCATCAATAGTTTTTCTTTCATACACGCTCTCACAACTTTTGTCTTTAGTTGTGAAGTAAATATTGGCTATGATCTATGAATCATTGAGATGCATCAGCATGCGTGTTAGTTTTCCTTTGTATTTGATGGAATGTTGTAACGGGGCAACCTTGGAGTAGGAATAAAAATGGAGTGGAAAGTTTCCATTTTTCCGGAGAAAAAAATGGAAACGGAGAGAAACCAACGTTTTGTTTCATTGGATCGCGCCATCGAGCAAAACCAACGTTTAAATCACGTCTGTCGCATTCATGCCTCACCCTCCTCCACGACTCGACCTCACACGGTCACTCGACATGCCACTCACCGCAAACCGAGTATACGATAACTTTCCCGCCTGCTTGTCGATGGATCACGCCATGGAGTACTAGTACTGCTAGAAGAGATTGACGAGTTAGGGGAGGACAGCTAGCTGTGGCACGGACTCCCAAGAACTTTTTACATGCATGTTGTGGCCGGCTATTGCGACCTTTGAACGCGGAGTAGTCGCGTGCACTAGGAAGCGGCTCGGGCGGCGCTTTCTCGGCCGGCGCTCTGCTTCAATGCCGGCGCCAATGAGAGGTCGCGTCCGCTCTGGCCGGGCATGAATGCGGCACTGACCGTTTTGGGCGGGAAGCACGCGCGGGTGATGAAGAGGGTTCGGGTTGGTCAGGAGCGGCCGTGGCAGCGGTCCGGACGCCCGCAAACAACAGATGCTATACATTAATATTGCCGCGTATATAATTAACAATGTAAATAATTTGCCAGTTGGACAAATATGATTGGGGATGGAGATGGAATTTTACGTAAACACGGATATGCATGTCTATGTCTATGTGTGTGTGCGCGACGACTCTCGCGACCTGTAAGCGGGGGCGTGTTTTTGATTGAGTTTTCATTCTTGGTACGTTAAAAAATTGTCCGCCAGTTTTCGTTTCTTTTTTTCGGGAACGCGCGTATTCTATTTAAAACCACTGCTATGGAGATATTGTTTTACTCCATTATAGCCTCTTGTTTGATAGAGTTTCTCGCGTCTCGCTCTCTCACCCTCTGTAACACCCTCGATGCGGCTATATCTCCCACGTGTCGAAGCACGACTTAGAGGCATAACCGCATTGAAAGCAATGTCGCAAGTGAGGTAATCTTCACACAACCCATGTAATACATAAGGGAAAGAGATACATAGTTGGCTTACAGTCGCCACTTCACACAATACATAAATAAACATCCATCATCCAGATTACTCTCAAGGTCCGACTACGGAACCAAAATAAAAGAAGACTACCCCAAATGATACACATATCCCCGATCGTCCCAACTGGGCTCCACTACTGATCATCAGGAAAAGACACATAGTAATGACCACGTTCCTCATCGAACTCCCACTTGAGCTCGGTTGCGTCCATCTGCCCGCATCGCTGCCACCGCAACTGTTTTGGTAGAATCTGTGAGTCACGGGAACTCAGCAATCTCACACCCGCGAGATCAAGACTATTTAAGCTTATAGGAAGGACAGAGTTGTGAGGTGGAGCTGCAGCAAGCGACTAGCGTATATGGTGGCTACATGCGCAAAAGAGAGCGAGAGGAGAAGCAAGGCGCGGTCGTGAAGCTAGTAGCGATCAAGAAGTGATCCTGAACTACTTACGTCAAACATAACTCCAACACCGTGGTCACTTCCCGGACTACGCCGAGACGAGACCATCACGGTTACACACGCGGTTGATGTGTTTTAAATTTAGGTCAACTTCGGGTTTTCTACAACCGGACATTAACAAATTCCCATCTGCCTCATAACCGCGGGCACGGCTTTCGAAAGATAAATACCCTGCAGGGGTGTCCCAACTTAGCCCATTATAAGCTCTCACGGTCAACGAAGGATATTCCTTCTACCGGGAAGACCCGATCAGTCTCGGAATCTCGGACTACAAGACATTTCGACAGCAATAAAACAAGACCAGCAAAGCCGCCCGAATGTGCCGACAAATCCCGATAGGAGCTGCACATATCTCGTTCTCGTGGCACACCGGATTGTCCAAGCTTCCGATAGGCCATCTCGAGTTGCCCTCGATGGCCACCGGCGATCGATAGTTGGACCAGCACTCGAGAGGAGCGCTGGGGGGGTTAAATAAAGATGACCCTCGGGCTCGCGAAACCCGGGGAAAAGGCTTAGGTGGCAAATGGTAAAACCAAAGTTGGGCCTTGCTGGAGGAGTCTTATTCAAAGCGAACTATCAAGAGGGTCCCATAAATCACCCAACCGTGTAAGGAACGCAAAAATCAAGGAACATAACACCGGTATGACGGAAACTAGGGCGGCAAGAGTGGAACAAAACACCAGGCATAAGGCCGAGTCTTCCACCCTTTACCAAGTATATAGATGTATTAATTAAACAATAGATATTGTGATATCCCCAACAAGTAAACATGTTCCAACAAGGAACAACATCTCCATGTTTCAACAAGGAACAAACTTCATCTTCACCTGCAACTAACAACGCTATAAGAGGGGCTGAGCAAAGCGGTAACATAGCCTATGAACGGTTTGCTAGGAAAGGATGGTTAGAGGTTTGACATGGCAATATGGGTGGCATGATAAGCAAGTGATAGGCATCGTAGCATAGGCATAGCAAAAGAGCGAGCATCTAGCAAGCAAAGATAGAAGTGATTTCGAGGGTATGGTCATCTTGCCTGCAAGGTTCTCAGAGTTGTCGAAAGCTTGATCCTCGTAAGCGTTCTCAACAGGTTCCTCGCTCACGTACTCGCCTCCGGCTCTACCCAAAGCAAGAACACAAACAATGGAACCACAATAAATCACGGTGCAATGCACAAGCAACATGATGCAAAACATGGCATGATATGCGAGATGTGATATGCAATGCGTATGCGTGTTCGGAAGGAAAATGATAAACCAGGCATCAAATTGGCAAACCAAGTATGCCGCTGAAAGGTGAGATGATTTCGTTGAAATCGATATAAAGATCACCGGAATCGGATGCACGGTTTGCAAATGACAAGCAAAACAAGAATGGCACAAATCTGCCATTAACAGCATGATACCACTTAGCAAGCAACAAGAAATTAAGCTACTGCACCCAAACGTACCAACAAAGCATATGGCAGTGATCTACCCAAGATGCTTGACAAAAGATCAACACTGAGCTACGGCTAAATCACAACATAACAGGTCCAAACAAGCATGGCAAAAGTGCAAAATATATCAGCTTCACAGACTTGGTGAAAATACTGAACATGGCAGAATCAGCATCAGGAAGCAATGTTCAGAGCAACCAAACAACATGCTACAGGAACTTATAATAGCAAAACAAGGCATGCATGAATCTACCCAAAGCATAGAACAAAAGTCCCTTACTGACCAAGAGCCAAAAGAGATCAGAAAATGTAATAGCACCCATGTCAAAATAGCAAGTTTCGTTAACAGATTCAACAAACAGGGCATGACAAAAACAGATTACAAGTAGGCATGTTTAAGAGCTTGATGCACTCACTACAGAGCATTAAATGATAAACTAAGCATACATCCATCAAGAAGACATGGCATAGAAGCTATAAATGGCAAGAACAACATCATAGCATACACGGATCAACTACAACAACCTTGGCAAAATTGAATAACATGTAAACAATCTGCCAGGAAACATTTTATAGCAAAAGTAGAGCTCGATTGACTCAAGCTATGGCACTCCATAATTGCAAACAAGGGCATGGATGGATAGAGCATAACCATTTGTTCAAAACATCCTTAATGAAGTATCTCAAAATATGCATGGATCTCTCTGTAGCATCAGGTTAACATGGCATAAAAATATCACCAAAACAGGGGCTGAAATCAGCAACATCATGAAGCCTAGTTTGCATGCTTGTGCTAGTCACCACAGAGATCACAAAAATACATGGCATACACCCCTGTAAAGATGGCATGGCATATTACAAAACACATGTAGGACTAAAGTTCATAGGATGCACACATCAATCATGGCAAAAATGACAAAAGTGCATGCTCTGATAAGAATCTGAAACTAACATCACATAGCCCTCTTCTACAAGCATTTTGGGCATCAAGAGGAGCTCAAATGAAAATGATTCAATGAGATGAAATGGTCTACTCCTCGAGGCGAACAATTCGGTATGCTACACGCCCAAAATGGAGCCACGGGTGCAAAGTTATGGTGCGATGAAAATGCAACAAAATTATTACAGATAAAGACTGAGAGGAAATCCGGGGCTCGAGGAAAGTCAACCTCTCGTTTTGGATCTAGATCCGGCTCGGCGCGGATCGAGGTTCGCCGGAGCGGGAGCTCGGGGCCGGAGAGGGAGAGGGCGCCGGAGGAGGAGGAGGCCGGCCGGAGGGCGGCCGGCGGCCGGGCGACGCGGGCGGCGGGCGGGCGGGCCGGGGCCGGGGCGGGCGCGGCGGCCGGGCGGCGACCAGCGAGGAGGCGGCATCGGCGGAGCGCGGGCGCGCCCGGGCGCTGCTGGCGGGAGGGCCCACCTGGCCCGGGCGCGCGCAACAACTGGGACCGCCCGGGCACGTGGCAGGCTGCGGTTCGTCCGGGCGGCGGCGGAGCTTCGTTCCGTAGGGACCGGACGTGTCCGGCGCGCGGAGGGAGCGGGGCTAGGGTTTCGGGATCCGGAAAATTCGAGGGAGTGCACACATTTATAGGTAGAGGGAGCTAGGAGACTCCAAATGGGGTGCGGTTTTCGCCCACACGATCGTGGTCCGACGACGGAGAGCATGGAAGTGACTTAGATGGGTTATTGTGCGGTTTTGGAGGGGTGTTGGGCTGCAACTTAAAAGAGGCCTTCATGTTACCCGTTAACTGTTGAGTATCAAACGAGCTCCAAATGACTCGAAACTTGACAGGTGGTCTACCGGTAGTGTACCAAGGCCACTTGACAAACCTCGGTCCATTCCGAGAAAGTTTAGTACCCGCTCACGGAAAAATGTAAAAGGGGACGCCGGGGGACATAGGAGTGCCGGATTGCAAAACGGACAACGGGGAAAATGCTCGGAATCATGAGACGAACACGTATGCAAATGAGATGCACATGATGACATGATATGAGATGCATGACATGAACAAAATGCAAAACGAAAGACAAAACCCAACCACGGAGGGAATATCATATCACAATGCCGAAAATGGCAAGAGTTGGAGTTACAAATATGGAAAGTTACATCCAGGGTGTTACAACACTCCACCACTACAAGAGGATCTCGTCCCGAGATCTAGGACTGAAAGAACTCCGGATATTCGGAACGGAGGTGATCCTCGCGCTCCCAGGTGGCTTCTCCGTCGGAATGGTGTGACCACTTCACTTTCAGGAATTTGATTGACTTGTTGCGAGTCTTGCGCTCGGTTTCTTTAAGAATAGCAACGGGGTGCTCATGATAAGAGAGATCTTCTTGGAGGTCAATTTCTTCGGTTGATAGTGCGCTCAGAGTCTTGAAGCACTTATGGCTGCGACACGTGAAACACATCGCACGTTCGCGAAGTTGGACGGAAGCTCGTTGATAGGCGAGATCGCTCTTTGCCAATGATCTTGAAAGGACCCACGATCTAGTTGCAAGCTTCCTTTGATACCGGGTTAACGAGTGCCTTTCATTGGAGAGACGCAGAGGTAGACATGGTCTCCGATTTCAAAAGCCACATCACGGTGCTTGTCATCATAATAGCTCATCTGGCGCGATTGCGCGGCTTTGAGATTCTCACGAATGACTTTGCACATTTCTTCGACTTCTGTGATCAAGTCGTTGGCAAGAAGTTGGCATTCACCTGTCTCGGACCAATTGAGAGGAGTACGACACTTTCTGCCATAGAGAATTTTGAATGGGGCCTTGCCCGAACTCGCTTGGAAGCTTTTGTTGTAGGAGAACTCGGCATATGGAAGACAATCTTCCCATTTCATACCGAAGGAAATGACACAAGCCATGAGCATATCTTCAAGGATTTGATTGACTCTCTCGACTTGGCCACTTGTTTGAGGATGGAAAGCTGTGCTGAAACGAATGTTGGTGCCCATGGCCTTCTGAAAAGAATCCCAAAACTTGGAGGTAAAGATGTTGCCACGGTCTGAAGAGTTCAATTGTGGAATGCCGCAAGGAGACAATCCGAGGTGTATAGCTCTGCCAACTGAGCTGCTGTGATAGATTCCTTGATAGGAAGAAAATGAGCCACTTTAGTAAGCTTGTCAATGACAACGAAGATAGCATCATTTCCACGCTTGGACTTAGGAAAACCAGTCACGAAGTCCATTTCAATATGATCAAAATTCCATTCTGGAATAGCAAGAGGTTGGAGGAGACCAGCTGGTCATTGGTGTTCTGCTTTTACTCTTCTGCAGACATCACATTCATTCACGAATTGAGCATTTTCTCGCTTCATTCGAGTGCACCAATATGACTGCTTGAGGTCATGGTACATCTTCGTACTTCCAGGATGAATGGATAGAAGGAAATTGTGTGCCTCGTTCATAATGACTTTACGTAGATCACCCTTTGGAACCACAATCCGGTCCTCGAAGAAAAGAGTATCTTTGTCATCAATGTGGAAGCACTTGTACTTGGAAATGCCCTTGTCGATACCACGTTTCACCTTTTTCACCATGGTATCCAGGAGTTGAGCCTCACGAATCTGATCCTCCAAAGTAGGAGAGACTATGAGGTTGGCAAGAAAACCTTGAGGAACAACTTGAAGATTCAGCTATGGAAAGCTTCACAAAGATCCGTTGGAAGGGCTTGAGGATTAAACTGTTGCAGTAAGCCTTCCTGCTCAAAGCATCTGCAATCACATTGGCCTTGCCCGGAGTATATTCAATACTCGGATTGTACTCTTGAATAATTTCGACCTATCGAGTTTGCCTGAGGTTGAGGTTGGGTTGAGTGAAGATATACTTGAGACTCTTGTGATCGGTGAAAATGTCCACTTTCCTTCCCAACAAGAGATGTCTCCAAGTTATTAATGCATGGACAACTGCCGCCAACTCAAGATCGTGAGTGGGGTAGTTATTTTCGTTGGGCTTCAACTGACGAGAGGTATAGGCCACAACTCTCTTCTCTTGCATTAACACAGCACCGAGACCTTCAAGAGAAGCATCACAGAAAACTTAGAATGGCTTGGATTCATCAGGAGGAGTTAAGACAGGAGCTGTGACGAGTTTCTCTTTGAGAGTATTGAAAGCAACATCGCACTCAGGAGACCAGACATACTTCACATGCTTCTGGAGGAGGTTGGAAAGAGGCTTTGCAATCTTGGAGAAATTCTCAACGAATCTTCGGCAATAGCTTGCAAGTCCAAGAAAACTGCGAAGCTGCTTGACATCCTGAGGAGGTTCCCAATTCACAACTGCAGACACCTTCTCGGGATTAACAGCGATGCCCTTGGCGGAGATGATGTGACCAAGGTAAAGAACTTCATCCAGCCAAAATTCACATTTGGAGAACTTCACATAGAATTGATGCTCTCTGAGCTTGTCGAGCACCAATCGCAAATGTTTGGCATGATCCTTCTTATTCTTGGAGAAGACCAAAATATCATCAAGATAGACCAAGACGAATTCATTGGTGTAAGGGTTGAATATGAAGTTCATCATCCGAGAGAAAGTTGGAGGAGCATTGACAAGGCTGAAAGACATGACAGTATATTCATAAGAACCAAAGCTTGTTCTGAATGCTGTCTTGGGAATATCTTGTTCACGAATGCGAATTTGATGATAACCCATACGAAGGTCAAGCTTGGAGAACATTTTAGCACCTTTGAGTTGCTCGAAAAGCTCATTGATGTTGGGAAGTGGATACTTGTTCTTGATTGTCTTCTTATTCAATGGACGGTAATCGACGCAAAGTCGGTCCGTGCCATCCTTCTTCTGGACAAAAGAACACCACAACCCCAAGGAGATGAACTCGGTCCGATCAAACCCAGCGCTCTTGTTCATCGAGCTGCTTCTTCAATTCCTTCAGCTCATTAGGTCCAAGCTTGTATGGACGCTTGCAAAGGGTTCATGCGGTGCTCAAGATCGATAACGAATTCAAGCGCCGGTGAGGAGGCATACCCGAAGCTCTTCCGAAAGACATCTTGGTACTCACAAACGACCGAATCGAGAGATAGCATCCAATTCGCCCTTCTCATTGAGAGAAAACAACCGAATGGTTTCATCACGAAGCGGCATAGATGATCACATCCTCGAAGAGTGTGTCAATTGAATTTCCACAGCAGCACAATCAAGCTGAGCTTTGTGCTGAGAAAGCCACCCATCACGAGAATTAGATCAATATCCGAGTCACCAAGGACAATTGGTTTAGCCAGAAATCTATAGTCGCCCATCTTGATACCGACATTCGAACCAACAAACTAGAACTCATGTGCTTGCCCGGGAAACAATTGCTAGAGGTCTATCCAAAAATTCAAGTGAAATCATGCTTGGCAAAAACGGTCTTGACATGAAACAATGCGATGCACCAAGATCAAATAAGACTTTTGCAGGAATATCATTAATCGAGAGATTACCCATTATCACGCCAAGAGATTCCTCCGCTTGCTGCATTCATCATATTCACCTTGGCATGCTTTGGATTATGCTTGACCACCGCATTGCTGGAAGATCTCACAGAGGAGGAGGCGGAAGGCGCCTTTGGTTGAAGCACTTGTTCGCATAGTGACCTTTCTGCGACATTTGTTGCAAGTCACCTCCGAGAGCGGACGGTGATAAGGAGCATTTGACCTTGGAGCTTGAGAATTTGACTTGTTCGATAGCTTGGGTTGGGTGGGTGGGAAGATCCACGACCACCTGAGTTCTTCTCGCGATAAGGCCGACGGAACGGAGGAGGAGGAAGGTAGAACTTTTGCTGCTTAGCTGCCACTTGAGAGGAAGAAGAAGACTGAACTGCATCCCCGATTCTCTTCTTAGAAGCCTCACATTTGAGCTGGGCAGCTTCTTGCTTCAAAGGCCATGTTGTAGAATTCATCATACTTTTCCGCTCAAAAAGCACGAGAGCTAATTGCAGATCTTCTCGAGACCACCCTGAATTGATAGATCATACTCTTTTCATCGTGGACGCCTTGCTTAGCGAAGCGGCGAGTTTATGGACTGGATATTGTATTGATACACGACATGTTGCCTTGCTTGAGATTGTGGAACTCCTCACGCTTGCTCTCAACAACACTTTTCGAATGTGGTGAGCTTTGAAGTCTCGGCGAACTCATCCTAGGTAATGACACGACCTCCTCTGGAATCTTTGTATTGCTGGTACCACTCAGCAGCTTGGTCCTTGAGTTGAAACGAAGCAAACTTGACAAAGTCCTCAGGTCTGACATTGCTACATTCAAAATGTTTGCAGATGTCCACAAGCCAATCGTCGGCGTCTGTGGCCTCGACTACGTGTTGAAAGACTTTAGCTGATTAGCGAGGAACTGATTGAGGGTAGCAAAGTGCGGCTGGTTGTTGCCTTGACCTTGATTTCCTTGGTTGCCTTGCCCTTGGGTACGCTCTTGCAAGAGTTGCAAAATCATCTGAGCATTTGCATTGGTGGCTGCCATGATAGCTTGCCATGCCTCCGGAGGCGGAGGTGGAGGTGGAGGGTTCGACTGACTCCCATCATTGCGATCCGGATTCGTACGCTACGTTGAGCCATCTCAAGAGTGTGACATCCGTTAGCACTTTGATAGACAGATAGGCAAGTTGAATCAACGGATAGAAATTGCAACATATAGTCTTCACAATAAACATTCGAACAAGGATGAACGAATGAATTCCAAAAGCTAACATCACACGTCCATTGAGGTGAGAAGCCACTTGATTAAGGGTTTGATGGAAAAAAACAAGGTACGACTGGAACAAATAAGTGGTAAGGATTACCCAATCACAAACCAAATATCTGCGGGAAGAAATGCTAAGAGCTACTTGAATCCCACCTATAAACTCCCGAAACTTTCTGGTTATGCAATCTGGTGTTGGGGATACAGGGGACACAAAATATATCACCCAAACTAACAATACCAAGATCCAGCTGTATCCATCCGTCAACACATAACCAAGAAACCTTCGGAAATCGTGTACCTCGACCTTCGAAAAGCATCCGTTATACGAGTCATGGCAATACTCCCGAGCTCGCCCAAAGATCAAGGTTATCGGGTTATCTCACCAACAACTGCACAAAAGAGATTTTCGATGTCGGCAAAGCTCGTATTCCAGAACTGCAACGATAAAATTGTGACGACAACACCTCGGAGCTCAACTCCCGGACACCGCCACAACCCCTAAATGTCGAGGCACCAAGAACAATGTTCTCGCCACAAAACCATTGGACGATTCCAAGATACCCGCGTGATCCTAATTTTTTTAGTGAAATTTGAGGAGAGGAGAGTCAAAACTTCTACGTCGGAGACCTCACCAGAGCGACGAAGGGACTGGGAGTAAAAGAATCCTACTCTCGATATATATAATCCTAAGACTCAAAACATTTTGTTCTAGACTCAACAACGCCAAAGAAACAATCAAGCGGGGGCTCCTAAGTCGGGATGGCTCGATTACCAACTTGTAATGCCCTCGATGCGGCTATATCTCCCACGTGTCGAAGCACGACTTAGAAGCATAACCGCATTGAAAGCAATGTCGCAAGTGAGGTAATCTTCACACAACCCATGTAATACATAAGGAAAGAGATACATAGTTGGCTTACAATGCCACTTCACACAATACATAAATAAACATCCATCATCCAGATTACACTCAAGGTCCGACTACGGAACCAAAATAAAAGAAGACTACCCAAATGCTACACAGATCCCGATCGTCCCAACTGGCTCCACTACGATCATCAGGAAAAGACACATAGTAACGACCACGTTCCTCATCGAACTCCCACTTGAGCTCGGTTGCGTCCATCTGCACCGCATCGCCGGCACTGCAACTGTTTTGGTAGAATCTGTGAGTCACGGGGACTCAGCAATCTCACACCCGCGAGATCAAGACTATTTAAGCTTATAGGAAGGACAGAGTTGTGAGGTGGAGCTGCAGCAAGCGACTAGCGTATATGGTGGCTACAATCGCAAAAGAGAGCGAGGGGAGAAGCAA
Organism: Aegilops longissima; assembly: GCA_021605205.1. NCBI lineage: Eukaryota > Viridiplantae > Streptophyta > Magnoliopsida > Poales > Poaceae > Aegilops > Aegilops longissima. The sequence continues at coordinate 508,114,348 of CM038681.1, forward strand.
GGCGCGGTCGTGAAGCTAGTAGCGATCAAGAAGTGATCCTGAACTACTTACGTCAAACATAACTCCAACACCGTGTTCACTTCCCGGACTCCATCGAGAAGAGACCATCACGGTTACACACGCGGTTGATGTGTTTTAAATTTAGGTCAACTTCGGGTTTTCTACAACCGGACATTAACAAATTCCCATCTGCCTCATAACCGCGGGCACGGCTTTCGAAAGATAATACCTGCAGGGTGTCCCAACTTAGCCCATTATAAGCTCTCACGGTCAACGAAGGATATTCCTTCTACCGAAGACCCGATCAGTCTCGAATCTCGGACTACAAGACATTTCGACAACAATAAAACAAGACCAGCAAAGCCGCCGAATGTGCCGACAAATCCCGATAGGAGCTGCACATATCTCGTTCTCGTGGCACACCGGATTGTCCAGCTTCCGATAGGCCATCTCGAGTTGCCCCGATGGCCACCGGCGACTGACAGGTTGGACCAGCACTCAGAGGAGCGCTGGCGGGGGTTAAAATAAAGATGACCCTCGGGCTCGCGAAAACCCGGGGGGAAAAGGCTTAGGTGGCAAATGGTAAAACCAAAGTTGGGCCTTGCTGGAGGAGTCTTATTCAAAGCGAACTATCAAGGGGGTCCCATAAATCACCCAACCGTGTAAGGAACACAAAAATCAAGGAACATAACACCGGTATGACGGAAACTAGGGCGGCAAGAGTGGAACAAAACACCAGGCATAAGGCCGAGTCTTTCACCCTTTACCAAGTATATAGATGTATTAATTAAACAATAGATATTGTGATATCACCAACAAGTAAACATGTTCCAACAAGGAACAACATCTCCATGTTCCAACAAGGAACAAACTTCATCTTCACCTGCAACTAACAACGCTATAAGAGGGGCTGAGCAAAGCGGTAACATAGCCAATCAACGGTTTGCTAGGAAAGGATGGTTAGAGGTTTGACATGGCAATATGGGTGGCATGATAAGCAAGTGATAGGCATCATAGCATAGGCATAGCAAAAGAGCGAGCATCTAGCAAGCAAAGATAGAAGTGATTTCGAGGGTATGGTCATCTTGCCTGCAAGGTTCTCAGAGTTGTCGAAAGCTTGATCCTCGTAAGCGTTCTCAACAGGTTCCTCGCTCACGTACTCGCCTCCGGCTCTACCCAAAGCAAGAACACAAACAATGGAACCACAATAAATCACGGTGCAATGCACAAGCAACATGATGCAAAACATGGCATGATATGCGAGATGTGATATGCAATGCGTATGCGTTCGGAAGGAAAATGATAAACCAGGCATCAAATTGGCAAACCAAGTATGCCGCTGAAAAGTGAGATGATTTCGGTTGAAATCGATATAAAGATCACGGGAATCGGATGCACGGTTTGCAAATGACAAGCAAAACAAGAATGGCTCAAATCTGCCATTAACAGCATGATACCACTTAGCAAGCAACAAGAAATTAAGCTACTGCACCCAAACGTACCAACAAAGCATATGGCAGTGATCTACTCAAGATGGTTGACAAAAGATGAACACTGAGCTACGGCTAAATCACACCATAACAGGTCCAAACAAGCATGGCAAAAGTGCAAAATATATCAGCTTCACAAAATTTGTGAAAATACTGAACATGGCAGAATCAGCATCAGGAAGCAATGTTCAGAGCAAGCAAACAACATGCTACAGGAACTTATAATAGCAAAACAAGGCATGGCTTGAATCTACTCAAAGCATAGAACAAAAGTACCTTCCTGACCAAGAGCCAAATGGGATCATAAAATGTAATAGCACCCATGTCAAAATAGCAAGTTTCGTTAACAGATTCAGCAAACAGGGCATGACAAAAACAGATAACAAGTAGGCATGTTTAAGAGCTTGATGCACTCACTACAGAGCATCACATGATAAACTAAGCATACATCCATCAAGAAGACATGGCATAGAAGCTATACATGGCAAGAACAACATCATAGCATACACGGATCAACTACAACATCCTTGGCAAAATTGAATAACATGTAAACAATCTGCCAGGAAACATTTTATAGCAAAAGTAGAGCTCGATTGACTCAAGTTATGGCACTCCATAATTGCAAACAAAGGCATGGGTGGATAGAGCATAACCATATATTCAAAACAACCTTACTGAAGTATCTCAAAATATGCATGGATCTCTCTGTAGCATCAGGTTAACATGGCATAAAAATATCACCAAAACAGGGGCTGAAATCAGCAACATCATGAAGCCTAGTTTGCATGCTTGTGCTAGTCACCACAGAGATCACAAAAATACATGGAATACACCCATGTAAAGATGGCATGGCATATTACAAAACACATGTAGGACTCAAGTTCATAGGATGCACACATCAATCATGGCAAAAATGACAAAAGTGCATGTTCTGGTAAGAATCTGAAACTAACATCACATAGCCCTCTTCTACCAGAATTTCGGGCATCAATATGAGCTCAAATGAAAATGATGCAATGAAATGAAATGATGTACTCATCGAGGAGAACAATTCGGTATGCTGCACGCACAAAATGGAGCCACGGGTGCAAAGTTATGGTGCGATGAAAATGCAACAAAATTATCACAGATAAAGACTTAGAGGAAATCCGGGGCTCGGGGAAAGTCAACCTCTCGTTTTGGATCGAGATCCGGCTCGGCGCAGATCGAGGTTCGCCGGAGCGGGAGCTCGGGGCCGGAGAGGGAGAGGGCGCCGGAGGAGGGAGGAGGCCGGCCGGGCGGCCTGGCGGCCGGGCGACGACGCTGCGGAGGCGGCGGCCGGGCGACGAGACGGCGGGGCCGGCGGGCCGTGGCGGAGGGCGGCGGCGGGGCGGCGCGGGACGGCGGAGGCGGCGACCTGTGGGGAGGCGGCGCGGAGCGGGCTGCGCGCGGCCGGGCCTTGTGCAGGAGGGCCCTTTGGCCAGGCGCCGGGCGAATCGGGGGACCGCCCGGGCACGTGGCGAGCTGCGGTTCGTCCGGCGAAGGCGGAGCCGTCCGCGCGGACGGGACGTGTCCGGCAGCAGGAGGGAGCGGGCTAGGGTTTGGGATCCGGAAAATTGAAGTGCACATATTTATAGGTAGAGGGAGCTAGGAGACTCCAAATGGGGTGCGGTTTTCGCCCACACGATCGTGATCCGACGACGGAGAGCATGGAAGTGACTTAGATGGGTTATTGGGCGGTTTTGGAGGGGTGTTGGGCTGCAACTTAAAAGAGGCCTTCGCGGTTTCCCGGTTAACCGTTGGAGTATCAAACGAGCTCCAAATGACTCGAAACTTGACAGGTGGTCTACGGTGGTGTACCAAGGCCACTTGACAAACCTCGGTCCATTCCGAGAAAGTTTAGTACCCGCTCACGGAAAAATGTAAAAGGGGACGCTGGGGGACATAGGAGTGCCGGATTGCAAAACGGATAACGGGGAAAATGCTCGGAATCATGAGACGAACACGTATGCAAATGAGATGCACATGATGACATGACATGAGATGCATGACATGAACAAAATGCAAAACGAAAGACAAAACCCAACCACGGAGGGAATATCATATCACAATGCCGAAAATGGCAAGAGTTGGAGTTACAAATATGGAAAGTTACATCCGGGGTGTTACACCCTCTCCATATCAAAACAAGATGATAGTGTCCACACTATCACTCTCCTAACATGTGGTCACAGATCATGCCGAATCCCGTCCGCTGTGGGAGGTGAGGAGGTGCAGTGTTGATGTTGTCGCCGTCGGCAATGGAGGAAGCCGATGTGCACCGTCCTCTCAAAGCCGACGCTGGCGCGGACGAAGGTCCTCCGCGCCCTTGTTTGCTGCCATCGTGTGGGCAGATCCCGCCCGCCCGCCTAAGCGACATCTCGCCCACCTAAGGTATAACTTCTTGTACTGGTCCAGCTCCCCAGGTCGCTGCATGCGGGTTTTCTTCTATGCGACTACTCCCCAGCTCCCCGTGTACAGTAGCTAGGGTTCGTCGGCTGGTCCAACATACCTACTATTATAGAGGAAATGCCACTCGAAAAGCTGTCCTGATTTATGCCTCAGTGGAGGTATACATGTTGTTTCGACAAAAAGTACATGGTGGTTGTGCGGTTATTGTACATATGCTCCTATTGCTGCTGCTAATCTAATACTATCACTGGTTAAATGAAGAAATGCTTTTTTTTCTTGGGTATCCTGGTTTAGTTCCCATCAAGATAATCATGATGCTTCTGTTTGTTGGTGTACTTTTCATAATTCTTATTGACAATTGAGATGTTGTTGTTAATCTTGTAAAACAAAGTAACAACACTATATCCCTTTTTTATATTTTTGGAAACAGCGATGCTTATCTCCATACCCGGGCATGTCTTCCTCAATTTTAGTGGAACTGGACAAAATTGGATGGCCATTGTTGTTCTGCCTCACTGTCCTCTGCCATGTGGTTCTTCCTTCCTCGAGCTTAACTACTGAGAAGAAACAGACCACAATGAGGATTTGTCGAACTTCATAGGTGCCTCACCCAAACTTGATGCCAAATGGATGATGCATCACCACGATGACCTATCGATGCTCATGGTTGCGCCTCATGGTTGCATCGGCTGGTGAAGCTGATCGATTTTCAATGAAAAACAAGCTGTCTTCCATTAGTGCTCTTTGCTTGTTACCCACAAAGATGATATCCTTCATCAGGTCACCATGGTTGCGTTGGAGACGCAGTCGTCTTTCACGTTGGTGCAATTTTATCACACATTTGGCTATGAACCAAATGTTTCCTCAAAGAAACATCGACGCTGGTACTAAGAGCATAAGTTTTATATTGATTTCTAAGCCTTCTCACAACTTTGTCTCCAGCTCCCATGTAATTTTATTTGTCCAGCTATTAACTTTGATTAAAAAAATGGTGTGGACTAAAAACCCGGATGGACGTAGTAGCCCTCCATTTTTATTTACTCCGCATATTAGATTTGACTGAAGTCAAACTTTGTAAAGTTTGACCAAGTTTAGGCCGAACACAACAAAGCATAATTATTAGAGAGGGCAAACTGTACATACTCTCAAACATTTCGATAATTGAAATTAAAATTCTTTATTTGTACACACTCTCACACTAATTTGGCGCATGTGTGGTTGTTCACTTAAGGGAGGGTAGTGTACTGCACGTGAAGGACAGGAAGTGCGACCAGGACACGTGGATCATTAGTTCATCGGAAGTACTCCCTCCGTTCCTAAATATTTGTCTTTCAAGTGGTTTGCAATGGACTACCACATACGGATGTATATAGACATTTTTTACAGTGTAGATTCACTCATTTTGCTCCGTATGTAGTCATTTGTTGAAATCTCTAGAAAGACAAATATTTAGGAACAGAGGGAGTAGTAGTTTTCTTCACTGGTACGTTAAATAAAGAGTTTCATTTCGTACTTACACATTTAAAACGATTGTTATGGAGAGAATAAGAAAACCACTCCACTATATATTAGTCGTATACACGAGTACTATATGGACGCAGATTCATTGACTTTAGTGCACCTGCCTTTGGGTTTATGACAGGTGGGCCCAAAATGTGGCTGGCCCACCTGTCATACAGCCAAAAATAGGTGTAGTTAAGGCATCGGAGCTCAGTCCGTACTACAGTATATGTATAAGATGGAGCCTCAGTGCTTGTTCGCTAGGGTTTGCACTCTCCACACTCTCGCCGCACTACATATATATATATACAAGCTGGAGGCTCAGCGTTCCTTTGCTAGGGTTTGCTATATTCACTGTCTCTCACCCTCTTCACCAGATCTAAACAAGACTGCGTTGTGGCCTCTGTCTCTCTCACCCCCTCAAAGCTGGCGAAGGAGGCGTCCGGATCTCATCGCACCGGGAAGGGAGGAGGTGCAGCATTCACTCTATCGCCTTCGGCGATGGAGGCTGTTGGATTTCGGGTTCCGGCGGACCCTTGAGGTTCGAACACTGGGGTGCGCACGGAGATCTTTCCCCTACTAGTTCACGCGAAGATGGCTTGCGAGGGATCTAAACTACGAAGAAGGACACACAAGGGACACGAGGTTTATACTAGTTCGGGCCACCATTGTGGTGTAATACCCTACTCTAGTTTGTGGTGTGGTGGATTGCCTCAGGAGCTGATGATGAACAATACAAAGGGAGAACAGCCTCGCGAGGGGTGTTCTTGGGCTGGTGCGATGAACTTCTTGGGTGAGTTCGATCGCCTCTCTCTCTCTCCCTAGGGGGTTCGACCTGTTTTCCGTCCTTCTCTTCCCTTTGTGGTGGCTAGTCCTATTTATAGAGGGAGGCCCTGGGCCTCTTCCCAAATAATGAGCGGGAAGGGCGCCAACAATTGGCCATTTTGAAGGGGAACATCTGGTACACTTATCCTGACTAAAGTTGGTCTTCGGCTGCCAAAGGATCTGACGGTGACGTCGTCCTGGGCTCCACGATGACCTCCTTCCTGTCGCTTTGCTGGTCTTGGTCTTATTGCACTGAAGCGGTAACCTTTGCCTGACGACTTGGCCTGTGCTTGCCTCCTTTGCACCGAAGGGGAAACGAGGACACTGCGCAGGCTGGCGCCCGCCTGGTCACGATCGTCATGGCTTGCGTCACGGGGCACCCTCGTGAGGTACCCTGCCTTGATCTCTCCGCCTCCTCGCGAGCCTGCCTGACGAGGCTGTTCCTGATGGAGGTTCCTGTCGTCCGCCCCGCGAGGCTTGGCCCCTCACGAGGGTTTTGAGCTTGAGCTGATGAAGCTAGGCCGTGCTGGGCCCCCACTTGAGCCACGCCGCAGGCCGCAGGCAAGCAAGTCTGGGGACCCCCGTTCCCAGAACGCCGACAGCAGCCCCCGGGCCCAAGGCGCGCCCGGAGTCGGCTTAGCAGAGAAGCGAAGGGGCAAGTGCGAAGCGCCACAGGCCCCAACAGCCCGCGGCCTTTGGCGCCGCGTGGCGATTGATTGGTCGTGGGCGTCTCCGCTTCCCCACAACGCCTCGGCAACCGCACGACTTGACAAGTCCCTGTATGCAGAAATGGGTCATGATTACCTGTGATCCTGGAGGGCGATGGTTGGCCTCCTCTGGCTATAAGTACGGAACGGCGCAAGCCTTCCAGTCCATCTCTTCTCGCTGCTCCCTTCTCTCCATGGCTCCGTCAAAGAGGTTCTCGACCGTGGAGAAAGGAAAGGCCCGCCAGGTAGGGCCTGACTCTCCCCCGGCCAAGCGCGGTCGAGGCCATCCTCGCAAGCATCCTGTGGCCCCTGCAGCGACTTCCCGCGGCCGTGGAGGCGATCTCCTGCATGGCGACGGGCGCCAGGTTGTCGATGGAGGGCGCGCTGCGACCGCGCAGCCTCCAAGGCCACGCTTCCACTCGGCAGAGGTGCTGTCGGAGTTTGTCGTGTGGTCGGTGGAGCCGACCAGCACCTGGCTCCAGCTTCCCCGCTTCCTTTTAGGTGAACTTCCGGCCGGCTCCCCGGGTGGTCTCTGGCTAATAGGCGGACGATTGCTGCAGCCGGGCCTCCTGGGCTTCGCTGGAGGTCTCCGCCGCCGGGAGTGTGGCCTTGACCCGCGGCTGGCAAATGTTTGCCCGCGCGAGTGGCCTAAGCCGGCGGTGCACCCTGCACTTCAAGTTCGACGGTGATGCCACCCTCTATGTGAGGGTGTTTGGAGAAGACGGTCGCCGCACCGGGTGCTGCCCCGAAGATGATGACCGCGGCGGTGGACCTAGCCCCGGTGATGATCGGGATGAAGATGACAGCGCGCGCGTGGTCGGCGGCGCTCGGGGCTTGTCGTGCTTCGGCGGCTCTCCTTCGGACAGCAGCTCCTCCAGCGGTGGCCGCGACCAGCCCCCGTGCCGTCGCGCCCGCCTAGAGGGAGGTAGTGGGTCAGCCCGCCGTCGCGCCCCGGTGAAGCGCTAGAGGATGTCTTCCTGAGCTCCGAAGGCAGTACGAGCCTTCACCACGAGCTGGTGCCGAGCGAGTCGTGCCTATTTTGTTTTTCTCCTTTTCCTGCGCAAAGAGACAGTAGTGTAGGGCCCCGCGGGGGCGTGCTGAACTATTGCTGTTAATTATCGTGTTGTTTCCCTTATTTCTGTGCTATGCTTTTGTGCCGCATGCCCGTGCGTAGAAATTACTTAGCTCGGGGGGGCCTGTCGCGGTCCTCGCTTCCCGAGGCCGAGGCCTCGTCGAGCGCTTCATGTCCTGCAAGGATCAGTCAGGAGGGGTAGCTTCCGGCCTTGGTTGTGGAGGCGACCGACCCAGGTCTTGTGTTCGCGTCGCGATGCCCGTGGGGCATGGACTGGGAGGGGTGCTCCCGTAGTGGACCCGGATAGGAAAGCCTCAAACGATAAGGGCAGAAAACACTCGCGAGGGTGCCCGCGCTGCTCCCTCGTGAGACTTGCGCGAGAGAAATCGAGGCAGGAGAGCGAAAAAGACAAAGAGTCACAAGCCAAAGACGGCTACAACCTCAATAAAACTTCAAATAGGAATAAACAAGCCAACTGCAGAAAGCAAATGGAAAAGCCGCGTCCGGCACCTAATCTAGTCTTCGACGTCTTCTCACCAGCGCGGAGCTAAGTTCTGTCACTAGGCGTGGGAGGGAGCCCCAGGGCCTGAGGCCGGCGCTCCTGAGACTCCGGGGCCTGTACAGCCCCAACTCATTATTACGTGAGAGTGTCATGGGCGGCGAGCTTCACTGGCATTGGCCTTCTTCACAGGCTCCGGTCCTTTCTCGGGGAAATGAACTTCACAGGTGTTTGCCTTCTTCCCAGGCTCCGGGCCTTTCTCGGGAAAATAAGCTTCACAGGCGTTTGCCTTCTTCACAGGCTCCGGGCCTTTCTCGGGAAAATAAGCTTCACAGGCGTTTGCCTTCTTCACAGGCTCTGGGCCTTTCTCGAGAAAATAAGCTTCATAGGCGTTTGCCTTCTTCACAGGCTCCGGGCCTTTCTTCAGGGGTAGAACTTCCAGAGATGCTGGATGTTCCACTCGTTCGGGATGGGCACCCCCTCCTGAGTCTCCAAGCATGCGGAGCCGGGCCTGGAAACATAAACAACCTTGAACGGGCCCTCCCACATGGGAGAGAGCTTATGCAGCCCTTCCCTGGAGAGGACCCGTCTGAGCACGAGGTCCCCTACCTCAAGAGTCCTGGGATGGATGTTGCAGCAGTGGTATCGCCGCAGCGCCTGTTGATACCTTGCCGCTCGCACTGCTGCCTCTCGACGATGTTCCTCCCCCAGACGAGATCCATCCCCCGCATGGCGTCCTGCTGCGCCTCGTCGAACGCCAGGACCCGTGCGGAGCGACGCCTGACCTCGTGAGGGAGGACGACTTCTGCTCCATAGACGAGGAAGAATGGGGTCTCGCCAGTTGGCTTGGCCGCGGTCGTGCGGATGGACCACAGTACTGACTGGATCTCGTCGTACCAGCCCCTGCCGTAGGCCTCCAGCTTCTTCTTGAAGGTCCTAATTTTGAGGCCCTTCAGGACCTCTGCGTTGGCTCGCTCGGCCTGGCCGTTGCTCCGGGGATGCGCCACCGAAGCGTGTCATATCTGCGTTCCAAGGTCAACATAGTACGTTTTGAAGAGATTGCTGGTGAACTGCGAACCGTTGTCGGTGATGATGCGGTTAGGCACCCCAAACCGGCTCACGAGGCCCCTGATGAACTTGACCGCAGAGCCCACTGCGATTGTGCGGACAGCTTCCACCTCAGTCCACTTGGTGAACTTGTCCACAGCGACGTAGAGGTAGCGATAGCCCCCTGGCGCCCGAGGGAACGGGCCTAGAATGTCCAGCCCCCAAACTGCGAATGGCCATGAGAGGGGTATAGTTTGCAGACCTCCCGCCGGTTGATGGATCTGCTTGGCGTGAAATTGGCAGGCCTCGCAGGCCTTTACCAGCTCAACTGCGTCGCTCAGTGTTGTGGGCTAGTAGAACCCGCTGCGGAACGCCTTGCCAACGAGGGTTCGCGACGATGAGTGATGCCCACAGTCCCTGCCGTGTATGTCTTCCAACAATTCCTTCCCTTGCTCTCTAGGAATGCAGCGTAGGGACATGTCATTCGGCCGCCTCCGGTAAAGCTCTCCATCCCTGATGCAGTAGGCCTTGGCTTGCCGCGCCACACGCTCCGCCTCCTCCTCCTTTTCTAGCAGGGTCTCCTGCGTCAAGTAGCTCTTGAGCTCTGTGATCCAGCACCCCTCCTGAGTCTCCAACGCCAGGAGCAAGCGTGCCCCTGAGGCCGGGCCGCAGGCCGGGGCTCCTGAGGCAGGCGGCTGGGGGAGCTCCTCCCGAGGTTGTGCCGCGCTCGATAGCGATGGTGCCGCTGAAGGCCTGAAGAGTCGCTCTTAGAAGACGCTAGGCTCCTGAGGCAGCCGCCTGGACGCCCTCTTGGCGATGTCATCCGCCTCCTAATTGGTGCCGCGAGGCACGTGCTGTAGCTCTAGCCCCCAGAACTGTTTCTCCATCCTGCGAACCTCCGCGAGGTAGGCTTCCATGTGCTCGTCCTTCGGCTCGTATATCTTGTTGGAGAAGTTGACGAGGAGTTGTGAATCGCCCTTGATGATGAGGCGGTTTACCCCCAAAGCGATTGCGGCTCTCAGGCCGGCTATCAGGCCTTCATATTCTGCTATGTTGTTGGAGACCTTTTCCCTGTGCTGGAAGCAGAGCTGCACGGTGTAATAGAGCTTGTCCTGACTAGGGGATACGACTACTACGCCTGCCCCCGCGCCATGTTGGGAGAATGCCCCGTCAAAGTACATGACCCAGCCGTCCGGTGCCTTGCTTCCCGGAGAAAGCGATCGGTCTTCGCCCGCTTCGAGGCCGGGTGCCTCCATCCATTCTGCCATGAAATCTGCCAATGCGCCCCCCTTGATGACTCTGGTTGTGCTGAATTCCAGCTGAAATGCTTGCAGTTCAATGTTCCACTCGGCGACTCTCCCAGCTGAGTTGGGGCTCCTGAGCACCCTCTCCAGAGGGTATGCTGAGACGACCTTGATGGGATGACCTTGGAAGTAGTGCCGCAGCTTGCGCGAGGCTACCAATAGCGCGAGGAGGAGTTTTTGGGGCATGGGGTGCAGCCCACATCCCGTAGCACCGTCTTGTGAAGTACTTGGGTGCTCGATGAGGGTAGGAGTGCTGATGAGGCCCGCGCCCTCCGGAGGGTCTGACGCCTCCTGAGTATACGGAGCCCCCAGCGCTTGGCTGCCTGGCGCGGCCTCTTCGGCCCTAGGGGCGCCTTCCTGCTGAGGCTGGCTTCCATCTGCCGAGGTCGTGACCTTCGCGAGGCCTTCTTGGTCCTGCGCCGCCACGGCCGGGGCCGTGGCCGGGCGTGACGCAGCCTTGGTCTGGCGCTCTTCCCGAACCGCCACTAGAGCTGCGCTGGTGGAGTAGGGTGTGGCGGCGAGGGAGAGCACCAGGGGCTCATGTGGGCGTGGCGCGACCATCACAGGAGGGCTGGTGAGGTACCTCTTGAGTTCTTGGAATGCCTTGTCGGCCTCTTCAGTCCATTCAAAGGGGCCCTTTTTCTTCATCAGCTTGAAGAATGGCAGTGCTCGTTCCCCCAGCTTGGAGATGAAACGTCCTAGCACGGTCACACGCCCGGTGAGTTTCTGCATTTCTTTGAGGGTCTTTGGTGGGCTCATGTCTTCGACTGCCTTGACCTTTTCCGGGTTGGCCTCGATGCCCCTATGGGACACGAGGAAACCCAGGAGCTTGCCCGAGGGGACTCCAAACACGCACTTCTCTGGGTTGAGCCGCAGATCCACTTTATCAAGGCTCGCGAAGGTTTCTTCCAAATCCTGTATCAGGGTTTTTGCCTCCCGAGACTTCACTATGATGTCATCGACGTACACCTCAGCATTCCTCCCGAGCTGTTGGCCCAGAGCGATGTGCATCGGCCGCTGAAAGGTCGCGCCTGCGTTGCGCAACCCAAACGGCATGTAGGTATAGCAGTACACTCTGCACGGGGTCAGGAAAGCCGTTTTTTCCACGTCTTTCACCGCCATCTTGATCTGGTGATAGCCTGAGAAGGCATCCAGGAAGCACAGCAGGTCACACTCAGTGGTGGAGTCAACGATCTGGTCGATGCGAGGGAGCAGAAACGGATCCTGTGGGCAGGCCTTGTTGAGGTTGGTGAAGTCGACACAATACGTTACTTTCCCCCTTCTTTGTACGGCAGTAGGTTGGCCAGCCAATCCGGGTAGCGGACCTCGCGAATAACCCCTGCTGCCTCTAGCTTGTGGGTCTCTTGGACGATGAAATCTTGTTTCTCTGTGGACTGTCGCCTCGCCTTCTGCTTCACGGGGCGCACGTTGGGGCACACATTGAGGTGATGCTCAATCACGCCCCTCGGGACCCCCGCCAACTGATTAGGTCCCCATGCGAACACCTTCTTGTTTGCACGCAGGAACTTCACTAAGGCCTCCTCCTTCTCAAGTTCGAGGTTCGCACCTATGGTGAAGGTGGCATCAGTCGACCCGCCTTCGTCGATTGGGCACCTGCTTGGTCTCCGCCTTGTTTTGAGTGAATAGCTGCTTCTTCTTGGATGGCGCAGCCCCCTTGGGTTCGGGGGCGCCAGCGCTGGCGGGTCGTGCCGCTGTAGCCGCCTTGCAAACAAGCTCGAGCGCCTGCAGTGCATCTCTGGTGTTTCCTGACACGGTAAGGACGCCGCTGATCCCTGGCATCTTCATGAGGTTGTATGCCGGGTGAGTTGCTGCCATGAACCGGGCTAAGGCCGGGTAGCCAAGGATGGTGTTGTAGGGGAGGCTGATGGGGGCGATGTCGAAGTCGATCAGCTCCGTGCGGTAGTTGTCACGGGTGCCATCGGGAGGCGAATTTGTCCCAGGGAGGCGGTGGAACCGGCTCCGACTCCCGAAAAAAGGCCTGCTGGGCTGGAGCCGCTCTCGTGGCACATGGAGGAGGCTGAAGGCCTCCACAGAGAGCATGTTGACACCGGCCCCGCCGTCGATGAGGGTCCTGGTGACTGCCACTTCGCAGATGGTGGGGGTGCACAGCATAGGGAGCGCACCCGATCCGGCGGGGTTGGAGGGGTGATCATCTGAGTTGAAGAGCAGATCGGTCTCGGGGGCCACCCAGCTCGACGGGGCTCCCTGGCGCTCAGAGGCGGCGTCAATCTCGCGGGTGAACGGCTTGACGTGGCGGCTTGAAGGCGGCGCCAGTGAGCCGCCTAGTAGATCTGCGACGACCGGGGGCGCCGGCTCGGTGCGACGGGCGAGGCAGAGGTCGCGCAGCTCCCCCCAACAGGCCTGCTGCTCGTTCCCCGCCCGACTGGTGGGGGCGTTGGCGACAAGCGACGGGGAACGACGGGGGCGTCCACCGACGGGAGCCGTCTGGCGACTTCGGCGGCGCGAGCAGCCCGGCCTTCAGCGGCGCTCGGCGGCGTTAGCCATGAACCTGACGAAGACCACACGCGACCAGCGGAAGAAAGATTCCGCCGCACCCCTACCTGGCGCACCAAATGTCGGATTTCGGGATTCGACGGACCCTTGAGGTTCAAGCACTGGGGTGTGCGCGGAGATCTTTCCCCTACCAGTTCATGCGAAGATGGTTTGCGAGGGATCTAAACTACGAAGAAGGACACACAAGGGACACGAGGTTTATACTAGTTCGGGCCACCATTGTGGTGTAATACCCTACTCTAGTTTGTGGTGTGGTGGATTGCCTCAGGGGCTGATGATGAACAATACAAAGGGAGAACAGCCTCGCGAGGAGTGTTCTTGGGCTGGTGCGATGAACTTCTTGGGTGAGTTCGATCGCCTCTCTCTCTCCCTAGGGGGTTCGACCTATTTTCCGTCCTTCTCTTCCCTTTGTGGTGGCTAGTCCTATTTATAGAGGGAGGCCACAGGCCTCTTCCCAAATAATGGCGGAAGGGCGCCAACAATTGGCCATTTGAAGGGAACATCTAGTACACTTATCCCGACTAAAGTTGGTCTTGGCCGCCAAAGGCTCGGCGGTGGCGCCATCCTGGCTCCACGATGACCTCCTTCCTGCCGCTCTGCTGGTCTTGGTCTTGTTGCACCGAAGCGGTAACCTTTGCCTGATGCCTTGGCCTGTGCTTGCCTCCTTTGCACCGAAGGGGAAACGAGGACACTGCGCAGGCTGGTGCGCGCCTGGTTGCGATCGTCATGGCTTGCGTCACGGGGCACCCTCGTGAGGTACCCCGCCTTGATCTCTCCGCCTCCTCACGAGCCTGCCCGACGAGGCTGTTCCTGAGGGAGGTTCGTGTCGTCCGCCCACGAGGCTTGGCCCCTCGCGAGGTTCTTGAGCTTGAGCTGATGAAGCTGGGGCGTGCTGGGCCCCCACTTGAGCCACGCCGCAGGCCGCAGGCAGGCAAGTCTGGGGACCACCGTTCCCAGGACGCCGACAGAGGCAATCCACTGCCGGCTGTGCTTTTTTGTTTCACCCAGCGCCTGTGCGGGAGGGCCACCGACCCCTTCTTCCTTGCTGCCGTACGTGGTGTGGGCAGATCCGACCTCCCGCCGCACGCCTTGCCACATCCCGACAACCCTAAGGTATAAGTTTATTTGAAACTGTCATTGGTCTAGCTGCATGCTGATCTTTTTCGATCCTGTAGTCGAATCTAGGTCTTGGTTCAAAGAGGAAAGAAGGGTGCGGTGGGGTGGAGCATGAATCTAGGACGTGGTTCAATGAGGAAAGGAGGGAGGGAAAGTAGTATAGAGTAGCTATCCAGCCGCTTTATTGGTCGAAAAGGGAAAAAGGGGGTAACCTAGTACACACATCTATAAGGAACCGAACTCTTTGTTGAAAAGGGAAAAACTGGGGGGTCAGGTAGTTTGTGCAGGACTAGATTTGCTGCCCTCACATCGGAAAAAGTTTCAAGGAGAAAAAATATGGGACCAACGCAGATATGCTGCTTGGCTACATACTCTGCATCACTCATTTATACGTGTGGACGCACATGGTGCTGGCATGTCCCATGTCCCATCCACATGATCGTGCAGTGTGTTTTGAGATGTTGTGCTACTTGTATTGGTACTGTTTTAAATAAATGTTGAATTGAAGCTATTGTATTTTAAGCAATGCCACTCTCGAATTAACTCTTGAACTATTTTAAGAGAATTTCTCTGTTAATATGAATCAATGCAACCGTTTTAGAAATGCTACTGTCCTATACTTTGTTTTCCATCAAGATAAGGTAGATGCTTCTTTTTGTGGCCGCATGTTTCATCCTCCTTTATTGGCAGTAATTGTTTCCTTTTTTGCCTCTGTTAAATCAGGGATATCTATTCAACTTGTTGCTATAGCAAACTTAAATGTCACACCGCCGACTTTACTTGATTTCAGAGTAACTGCACAAAACAAGATTGGATTTCCTATTCGTATTGGCAGATTCGTACGTGATCTTGTGTGCGTCATGAGAGGTTGGTACTTGCCTTCATCCACATGATCTTGCAGTGTGTTTTGAGATGCTGTGCTACTTGTATTGGTACTGTTTTAAATAAATGTTGAATTGAAGCTATTGTATTGCTGTCTTTTCCCATTAAGTAGTGAACAAAAATGGGACCAACCCAGACATTATGCTTGTTGCTTTGTTACAACAAACTCTGCATCACCACCTTTATAAGTAGATGGAAGCACATGTTGTTGTTGCGCCCACTCTCCCCTAGAACTGTTTATGCTTTTTGTTAATCTAATGCCGCTGGTAAAATTAAGCAATGCCACTCTCAGAATTAACTACTAAATATTATTTCAAAACTGCGACGCTTGTTAGGGATTGGCGGGATTACCATTTTTGTGGCCGCATGTTTCATCCTCCTTTATTGGCCAGTAATTGATTCCTTTTTTGCCTCTGTTAAAAGATGGATATCTATTCAAATTGTTGCTATTGCGACATTTTGCTTCGCTTAATTTTGGTGGAACTGCACAAAATGAGACCGGATTTCCATATATGTGTTGAGATCTCTCTCAGGTCTTCCTCACGAGTTGTTTCAAATCTTGGTCTTGAAAGGTCAGTACCGACTTTCCTCAGAATTAACTACCGAATCTTAGTTCAAAACTGCAACACTTGTTAGGGATCGGCAGGAGTACCATATCTGTTAGGGATCGGACGGAGTACATGTTTAAGAAATGTATTGTTCAGATAATGTCTCTGTTATTATATATCAGTTACAGTGTTTTACAAATGGCACTATCCTGCTTTGTAGTTCTTTCTACATGTTTAACCAAGGTATTGTTAAGATAATGTCTCTGTTAAAATGAATCAGTCGCATTGTCTTAAGAATGATACTTTTCTGCTTTGTCGTTCTTTATACATGTCGAAACAAGGCATTGTTAAGATAATGTCTCAGTTAATATGAATGAATCACACTGATTGAGAATTGCTACTCTCCTGCTTTGTTTCCCATTAAGATAAGGTAGATCAGTAGATGTTTTTGTTCTGGGAGTACAAGTCATCAACCGTTATTTCTTAGTAATTGTTTCCCTTATACCTTTTGTTGCTTATAGGGATATCAAAATTAAAGCTCAGTTTTTTTCCGACTTTGATTTTAGTTGAACTGCACAAAAGGAGCCAATGTGTCGGGGAAGCTGATCGTGTCCCGCGAACACCTATGGGACCTAGGTCCCTTGTGGTTCGGAGGGGGGCAGAGGATGCACGAAGAGCGGATCGAAGCGATGCACACGAGCAGATTTACCCAGCTTCGGAGCTCCCCGGAGAGATAACACTCCTACTACTGCTTGGTTGATTCTATGGTGTTCTTGCTAGGGAGCAATGGAGCTACAAAACCTAGCCTGAGCGAGTGTGGTCTCGTATGAGTCGAGTGAATCGAACCAGCCGAACCCCTTCTACGTTGCACCTGGGCCTCCTTTTATAGTCTCAAGGGGTCACCACAGGTGGCAACACATATGAGGGTACAAATGTAAAAACAGTGGTTGGTACACCAACTTGTACAGTGTACAGTGATCTATACCTAATTCTGATGGCAAGGGACAAGAGTCATATATGCCCGTCTCAGTCGCCTGAACAGTGCAACAGGGACCGTCAAGTGCGCCTCCGTTCGCCACGATGGTAGCTTGTCAGCGCCGCTTATCGCTGCTCCCCGCTGGCGGCACAGCCCTTCGACACACGTGCCCGGAATGGCCCCGTGGCGACACGTTGGCGGATGAGCTGGGGCGGAGATGAAGAGAGGTTGCCTTCCGCGGCAAGCACCTTGCCGCGGCTGAATCCTTGTCGTGCTTGGGAGCTTGTCGATCCCCAAGCCTTCCCGGCAAGCTCCTCTTGCCGGGTCTTATTTCCGTGCCTCGAGTGGCCCTCCCGGCAAGCTCCTCTTGCCAGGGCCTTGATCACTTTGTTCTTGAATGGCTCCAAAGGAGCCGCGGAAGATCTTGACGGTCACCAGCCCAGCTCCCCGCTGGGTGCTGCAACTGCCGCACGCGAGTTCGGGTACTAGGGTAACCCTACTCTAGTACACCGACAGAGCCCCCGGCCTGGGCCACACACGGCGCTAAGCTCATTGGGCCAGGCCCAAAACAGGCACGGAGACACGCAGTCCGGATTACGCCATTAGTCGCCTCGACCCACCACGTCCCCCACGAACGGCACGCACGGACGTGGCGTCGTGGGGAGATCGTGGGGCTTTCTTTAATGGGAAAATCGGGCGCCCGCCCCTCTCCCTCCTTATAAGCAGGGGTGCAGGGCAGGCGCCCACTTGCCATTGCTGTCACATCAAAACCACCACCGCTTCCCCTTTCTTCTCGAGCCCAAAGAGAGCGGCGCCCGCCTCCATTGCCACCAGCGCCACCAACGCCGACCTCCTCCACCACCTCCCGCATGGCTCGGGCTGACAAGGGGAAAGGCGTGAAATCGGCCGAGGCGCAGCGGCTCGCGGCGCTGCGGAAGGAGCGGGCCCTCTTCGATCCCCTGCTTGACAAGAAGGAGCTGCGGGAGCTGTACTACCTTTTCTGGTCGACGGCGACGCGGGCGCACCCGCGCACGAGGGTGATCTCCACTGCCACGTCCGATAAGGTTTCCATCGGGTACCCCTTTTTCACGCTTTTCTTCCACTGCGGGCTCTGCCCGCCTTTTCTGAATTCTTCTGTGATGTCATGAACACATATGGCCTCCGCCTCCTTGATTTCACCCCCAACGCCGTCCTCACCATGGCCGTTTTCGCACACCTCTGCGAGAACTTTGTCGGGGTCCACCCAAATGTAGCGCTTTTCCGCCATTACTTCATGCCCCGCGTAGAGAGAGGAGAGCCGCTTGCCGGAGGAGTTGCATGGATATCCATGATCGGCAAGAAGGAAGCATATCTTGACGGAGAGTTGCGCAGCAAGTGGGAGGAGTGGAGAGCTGACTGGTGTTGGATCTTAGAGGAGGAACCACAGCCTTTCACTGCCCTGCGCCGAACCCCCATAGTACGCGGCAACGACTAGAGTAACTTGGCGCCGGAGGATGCCAAGTTGAAGATTGCCGTGACAAGGATCTTGCGCCTCAGACATGCCGGGCTTACCGTAGGAGCAGTTGGCGCGGACTTCCTTCGCCGCCGCATTGCACCCTTGCAGGAGAGTGGGAGGCCTGCTTGGGAGTTCCAAAACGCGGCGGATATCATGAGGCTGCGCCCGGGTCTGAACTGGAACTTCACTGTTTTGGAGCTAGATGGCATGCTGCGGGAGCTGTTCAAGCCTGATGCAGATCATCCCGAGTGGTTCATGTTGCCGAGGGGAGTCGTGCCCTTGTGCAACAACTCGTCGCTTGACCGCATCCGCGCGATGATGCCGTTGTGCGATTCCCATGGAATCGTTCCAACTTGGCAGGAGCCCGCCGACGACGTCGTGCAGCAGTTCTTCGACGACTTAGAAGAAGTGTCGATCCGTGCCGACGAGCAGAAGCGGCTCACCCGCGACACCACCGAGCAGGAGATGGCGCGCATCTCCACAAGGTTGGAGGAGGCGGCAGAAGCTGCTGCCGCCTGCGTGTTTGGGTTCACTGTCGAGGAGGCAGAGACAGCCGAGGCGGCAAGCCTCGCCGACCGGGAGGAGTTCGCCGATGAGGAGGAGCAGGCCGAGCCCGACAACGAGCCGAGTGAGCCTGCCGGGGGCGCCTCCCCTCCGCCGTCAAGTGGCTTGCCGCAGGAGGAGCCCGCTGCCCCGCCAAGGAGACGCCTCTGCAAGACTGGAGAAGTGGCGGGGCGGCATACGGCCCAACAGCCGCCTTGCCGCCCGACGTGCTCCACCGCGGCAAGCACTTGTTGCATGGAGGCGCCTCATGCCGCCACAGAAGGGGCGGGTCTTCGGTGTCACGTGCCCCGCACCCGCCAAGCGCCCGAGGGAGTCTACTCCTCCAATTCGTCGCGTTGGAGCGGAATTTGATCTCTCCGCCCTCAGCTCCGAGGAGGAAGAGGAAGAGTAAGATCTTGTCGCTGCTACTTGTAGTCCTTCAATTTACTGCTTTATCTTGTATCTGACTTGCTTCATTCTGAACCTTTTCCTTCTTCAGGACGCTGGCTCGGAGGGCGTCGAAGAGGCCAAGACCCCGTGGTGGTCATCGAGGCGAATCTCCGTGAGCGGCAGGAGGCACGTCCCGAGACTCCTTGCCGGATCCGCAACCCTTCAACCGAGCAGCCCCAAAGACAGCCCCCAGTAAAGTACTTGGTTTATTTCTTACGGTTAGGTGTGCTTGGGTGCTCCTTCATATCTGATATCCGCTTGTTGAATTATGTAGGAGCAGAGCAGCCTCGTCGGGAGGTCCCGGAGGTCGCTCCCCGGTTCAGCCTCATCAGAGGCCCCGGAGGTCACCCCCAAGTTCTGCTTGCTTCAACTCGCCACCAAGGGAGAAATCTCCGCCAAGGAGCGCTCTCCAAAGAAGGGAGGCCTCTCCGACAAGGGGCTTCTGACAAGGGCAGCGCCGACGACCCTCCGTGGTGGAGACCGCGGCAACAGATCCCACCGCAGTAATCTTCTTGCTTGAGAATTTCCCTTGGGTTCTTTTCTTCT